>CALNVZ010003577.1:15571-43100 GCA_940671915.1 Paracentrotus lividus | reverse complement strand
CGGGTTTCAGCACTAACCTAATTCCCCCTTCATAAAATATTACTAAGTTAGGGGCTTGTTCGTCTACTGCCTCTGGCATTAATTATATTATTATATATAATATATAGAAATATATTAAAATCTACATATTACCCTCTCCGTATTTTTATTTTTTTTCTTTTTTCTTCATATTATAATATACTTTAGTCCCCAGTCAATCAGTCAATCAACGACCGGAAACAAGGGCGACTGATCTATATTATATGTTATATGTGTGTGCACCACTGTGCACACAGTTTTATCCCAGGCAATAACGCCTGACTGAGTCGGTTGCCAGACTGAGTGAGTCGGTTGCCCGACACTCCTTGCCCATATGAAAGAATGAGCTTCATTATCCCTCAAATGGGCTTCATTATCCCTCAAACTATAACTAGCTCTAGACCTAGTGTCGCTCTCGTTGTGTGTAATTTGTAATTGAAAGCCAGCATGTACGTAGGCTATCGGTGTTTGATACAATCGATGGGAAGGAAACCACTGAATTGTTTTCCCTCTCGCTTTCAAGATTGTTAGATCTAACGTTATGTCTTGTTGTTTCACTAGATTGTGATATTTCTCGTAGATGTGAGCTACGTCTACCTCACCTTGCATTGGCTGTGCTTTTGAAGGCGGCTGGCTTGATGACTGGTTCGCTCCAGTTGTCTCGTTTCCCACCTACGGTATTGTGGTCCGTTAGCCTAGTCTCCGGAGCCGGGTTTATGCTGGTGGTGGGTAAGCGTCCACTGCTGGGGTTACCGCCCGAGTGCCTCGCCTGTTTTGGCCGATCTGCCCGCCGGGGAGTTGAGATGCCGAGTACGCCATGAGTGGTGTCGTTGCTACACTGCCTTAATCTTGTTGACTGTCTAGGCCTAGCAATCTTTGGTTGGCGGGCCACCTGGCTCTGGCTTGATTTCCACTTTCCAATTTTTCGATGTACTGGGATTTCCTCTCGTTATTTAGACTTATCTGTATACTCAATTGTAGAGCCTTCTCGAAAAAGGACTTCTCCGAGCGGAGATAAAGTCGAAAGTGAGAAAATCTTGCACACGGCGTTCCCACGCTTATTGCGCGCATAACTCCACTGATGTAGATTCACTGGCTGTGCGCATTTTCGGTTTCTTTACAAAGGTAAATTTCACATGTAGCTGTCTCACAAAGGCACCGCTTAAACAGCTGTAAAAGGGGCGTGCTATTTCTGGCCTATACCAGCGATTGTTTTGTCTGTCCTTGACTCTCCCAGAATGACTCTGATCATTTATTATGATCACGTTATTCTCTATATAGAAGGTGTTCGTCTTTTACTATGCCATTTGAAAATCACAAAACTTGCTACAACAATACAGGACACCTAAAGAGTTAACACACTGTTCTTTGAAGAATAAATTTTCTTTTGACTCACAATATGATATTCATGTGCTGTTAGATTTATGTTCAGGATTACCTTGCACAGCCTAGTTTAGCAAATAAGTAAGAATATTGTAAGTCAATTTAAAACAAAGTAAAATAAGATAGATCTGTTAAGGCAAGCATGAGTGAGCACAAGTAAAAGACAAAATAATAATTTTCATAAATACTAAGCCCCTTCTTAGGTATTTAATCACTTACTCTTTCATGTGTGCTCAATCATGGATTATTTGAGAATCGACATTCTCATTTCGAACAGAATCTAGTCGATATGTGTAACAATACCCTTGCAAGGTTATTTGGCTCAATACCTTTTTCGGTAAGAAGTAATATCACTTTAGTAAGGATTAAGTTGCTTTTTTGTAAGTTTATGTTGTCATGATTGTATCCTCACTTTGAAACATTTCGAAGCAACTGCCGTGTTCATCCAAGCGTAAACACATACTACACAAAAACCTGTACCAGAAGATCAGTAGTAAAAGTTACTCTATCAAAATATGTACAATAATTCGGGATACATAATTATCTTTAAATGACAGTTTTCTAGGTGTTTAATGTTGACGTGCATTGATGTACATGTACAACATGTGATGAACCTATTTTTAAAGAGATCTTGAGAATATTTACAGTGGTCTGTGGATCTGTGTCATGCGTCAACAATGGAGTTTGTGGAAGTGGGGACGTCTGTAATTGTTCCGGTACTGGTTATACGGGCGCAACATGTGCTGATGTTAAGATGACAATTTTGAAATGAAGCTAATTCAACGCAGTCTGTTCAGAATTACGAGTTAACCCATGTAGCAATATCAATTTGTTTTCACATTGATCCCATATGGGCAATATCTGCATATATCATTTATATGGGACCCAGATGAGAAATCCAAATTTGACAGCCCAGTTAAAAAACCACATGGATTAAACCCTTGCAATGTTATTTGGCTCAAAACGATTTTAGTATGTCATGATTGTATCCTCACTTTTGCACATTTCGAAGCAAATGCCGTGTTCATCCAAACGTAAACACATACTACACAAAACCTGTACCAGAAGATCTGTCGTAGAAGTTACTCTATCAAAATATGTATATTTGGGGTACATAAATTGCTTTAAATGACAGTTTTCTAGGTGTTTAATGTTGACGTGATACTAAGCCCCTTTTTAGGTATGTAACCACTTACTCTTTCATGTGTGCCCAATCATGGATTATTTGAGAAATCGACTATCTCATTTCGAACAGAATCTAGTCGATATGTGTAACAATACCCTTGCAAGGTTATTTGGCTCAATACCTTTTTCGGTAAGAAGTAATATCACTTTAGTAAGGATTAAGTTGCTTTTTTGTAAGTTTTTGTTGTCATGATTGTATCCTCACTTTGACACATTTAGAAGCAGATGCCGTGTTCATCCAAGCGTAAACACATACTACACAAAAACCTGTACGAGAAGATCTCTAGTAGAAGTTACTCTATCAAAATATGTACAATAATTTGGGATACATAATTATCTTTAACTCTTAACGTGCCATATTAATTTATAGCCAAAAAAGTAGACTTTCTTTTAAAATATTTTAAAATGGTATGAAGTAGTATTGCTTGGTGTAAATGACTGGAAATCGATCCACAGACACAATACGATCAACTGTGCTATTTGCAAAGCCTATACTGCCAGCAATGAAGAGAAAATGAATTATTACGATTGTATAGATAATAAGTACATTTGCACGAAAACGTGTCCGTGGCACGCTAAGGGTTAAATGACAGTTTTCTAGGTGTTTAATGTTGACGTGCATTGATGTACATGTACAACATGTGATGAACTTATTTTTAAAGAGATCTTGTGAATATTTACAGTGGTCTGTGGATCTGTGTCATGCGTCAACAATGGAGTTTGTGGAAGTGGGGACGTCTGTAATTGTTCTGGTACTGGTTATACGGGCGCAACATGTGCTGATGGTAAGATGACAATTTTGAAATGAAGCTAATTCAACGCAGTCTGTTCAGAATTACGAGTTTACCCATCAGTATGTAGCAATATCAATTTGTTTTCACATTGATCCCATATGGGCAATATCTACATATATGGGACCCAGATGAGAAATCCAAATGTGACAGCCCAGTTAAACAACCACATGGATTAAAACCCTTGCAATGTTATTTGGCTCAAAACGTTTTTTGTTGCTTTTTTGTAAGCTTTTGTTGTCATGAGTGTATCCTCACTTTTACACACATTTCGAAGCAAATGCCGTGTTCATCCAAGCGTAAACACATACTACACATAACCTGTACCAGAAGATCTGTCGTAGAAGTTACTCTATCAAAATATGTATATTTGGGGTACATAAATTGCTTTAAATGACAGTTTTCTAGGTGTTTAATGTTGACGGGCATTGATGAACATGTACAACAGGTGATGAACTTGATTTTAAAGAGATCTTGTGAATATTTACAGTGGTCTGTGGATCTGTGCCATGCGTAAACGATGGGGTTTGTGAAAGTGGGGACGTCTGTAATTGTTCTGGTACTGGTTATACGGGCGCAACATGTGCTGATGGCAAATGAACAATTAATTATTTATCATTATGTATTATTTAACAGCCGTTTACAACAATATGGATTAAGATTACTTTGCTATCTGGATTGTTTTTCAAATTTAAATAACAAAATTGAAACTAGTTTATACGGGTGCACATGTGCTGATGCAAGATGACAATCTATATTATTATTATTATTATTTAACAGCCCTGTTTACAACAACTTGGATTAAGATCTTTGCTATCAGGGATTGTTTTCAAATGTAAATAACAAAATTGAAACTAGTCTACTTTCTTTTATTCTTATCGCCCAATATTGTAGTACAATATTTTGAAAAAGGGAGACCACTCATGCTCTTATTCGTTGTGGCAGTCAACAAATTTAAAGTTATCTGAAAGTTTGTACATTTGACTTTTTCATTTCAAATGTCAATAAGCAAACTTATTATAGGCCCGCCACTTCTAGTTCATTTTTGGATTGTATGAAAGGTGTTTTATTGACTCTATTGGTCAATGAAAGGGTAATTTTGGTCAGTTTCGGCCAAAAGATTTAAAATCATTTTTGAGGCTGTGGGTACCTCGTTCGTTTGATCAAAAGCAGCAAAGCCACCTGAATATATCGTTAGCGGTCGCGCTTTCCCTCAATCAATGATAGGCCTACATAATTATCTCCCGTACATGCATTAAACTCATGCATTCCCGAAATTCAGGCCGTGATGTGTTTTTGAAATGAGAGGGCTGAGCGAAGTGGGGCTGAACAGGGTAAAAATCCAAATTTATGGTCATTGGCGTTTTCTGTACGTTTGCAGAAGAAAAAAGTGGAAGGTGAATGCCAACCCCCCCCCATCAAGCTCCGCGGCCCCTGCCAGTTTTGAGTTTTATCCGGAAGTTTCCGAATTTCGAAAAAACAAATAACGTGTTAACACCTAAGTTTCAAAAAATTGTCGCGGAGCCGTCTCTGCGACGTTTCAAGAGTCGCGAAAACTACTTTGAGACGGTTCTTTGAAAGTGCTTTGTTACAGTTTTTGAAAACGGTCGCGGCGATGTCTCGGAGACATCTCCGCCACGTCTCCGCGACATCAGATACGTCTTTAATGCTTTTTATCCGTCGCGGATCCAAGAAATGTAGGATCCGCGAAGTGAGTTACCTTTCTTAGTTTGCAACGTAAAAAGCTACTTTAGAGATTCAATTTGGTCTTGTTTTGAAATATCGTAAGCATACATTGTTAGATCTGAGTTCAGGATTTAGCAAATAAGGAATGTATATTAATTATATGTGGGTTAAGAAGTGTTCAATTTCATCCAATTTAATCAGTAAGTGCAAGCTATAAACAAGTAATTTGATAGATTCCAATTTTAAAATGAAGCTAAATTCAACGTAGTCTATTCAGAATTACGAGTTTACCCATGCAGCAATATCAATTTGTTTTCACATGGATCTGCCTATTAAGAATTGGCCTTTACCATGTTTACTGCCCTTCACCAACCGACTGCTTGTTTTTGACTGCTTACAAGGTTTAACCCTTCATTTTATGCGAATTCAAATGTGTTTTTGTCCTGGGCATCAACTGCTAATTTTCAACTTCAAGAAATCAGAAGAAAAATAATAATACAAGCATTTACGAGTTTAAAGGGATTAAGTAGCTTTCAAAAACAAGAGCAATTATATCAAGATTAATAAAATTATATTGACCCAACAGTAAAAACAAACTACTGAAAGTTTCAGATCAAATGGAAGTCATTTACTACCTTAAAACAGTGTAACAAACAATGCCAAGCATACAGCCGAACACCAGTACCCCCTGCTGATAGGCGCACCAGGCCGGTAGAGACGGGGGACTTTACAACAGGAAATGGGTGTGTGGAAAAGCACATGGTTTTATAAACCATCCGGTGTCGGTTTATAAATTTTGAGTATGAAATCATTGATATCTCGAAGGTAAAGCAAGCAATTAGCTTGCAATTTTGAAGAGATACCAGACTGACCTAAGTGTTTATAATTATGTTGGCAAAATAAGCTAAATCGAATAAATGTGATTTGAATATCATTCAATGTTACTGCATCCCTTTAAAACCTTATTTATCATCTAGTAGAGGACCACCGTGTAGACCCAGTGGATGTTTTTTGGGGAACAAAGGTTTGAAAGTGGTTTTGAGTTGCTTAGAGGTCACTAATCAAAATTAGCTTGGCTAGTCCCCTGCTAACCCCCGGCAACTCTCATAGGGGTCAAAATAAGGTCAAATTGGGGCCAATAGGGGGTCAAATTTTTAAAATGCTCAAATAATATCAAAAGACATAGCAAATTGTCTGTCTCATTCTACTGAACAAAAAAGTGTACAGGATCATAAACCCATGACCTCCCAGTAAGAAGTTATGGCGGGAAAAGTCAAAAGGTCAATGAACTTTCACATGAAAGCATATAAGGCCTATACAAGCTAAAACTGTTAGGGACAACAAGTTTTCGTTTTTGTTGTGTCTATTAATATTTATTATCGCTAAGAAAATTAATTGAGACTATTTCTACATAACAAAATCATGATCAGTACATATAAGGGTCGAACTAAGGTCATTTGGGGCCAAATGATTTAATCTAGGATCGAAATAAGGTAAAGGAGTTAAAACAGCTCTATTTTTATGTGGTATTGTCAAGTTACACTGCCCTCCAAAAGTTTGGGTACACCTGAGGTCAACTCTGTTTTTGATCATTTTGAGGCATTTCATGTCCATTATTTCAGTCCAAATGATTTTTAAGTACAAAAAATACATTATGCAACCAATATACTTCACGATTACCACGCCAAGTCTCCTTGGAATTTAGAAATTACTCAAAAATATGCAAAAAGTGCAAAAACGTGATTTTGCACTAATTTATTGAAATATTGAAAAAAGAAGATATCTCGGCTAATAATGGTCCGATCAATGTAAAATTTTGTATGGATGTTGAGGCATATGTAAAATATAACCCTGTACTGTTTGTTTCTATTTTGAGACAACACTTTATTAATTATGCAAATTTATGCAAATTAAAGGTCTATTTTTAGAAATTTATCAATATTTTGTTTTAAAAATAGCTATGAAGCCCAAATTTTTGTTAAAAGTTGCTGAGTATAATACTCAATAAAATTATGATTAAAAAGTTGGACTTTCTCATGACTTCCTTTGTATTCTTTTGTTTTATCACTTTCTATTGTCTTCGATTATTTTTATTTTTATGTATTTCTTTATGTTTTGGGGTCTTTTCTGTTCTGAAATGAAAGCAAAATATTATCTTACATTCTATTTAGGTCTGACATGCAATAATGCAATGTTGTATCACCTAACAACACAATGGGTAGTGTTCTTAGATCAATAGTTGCACTACGCTTTAAAGGAAAAAGTCACCCAAAGGCATATTTAGGGTTGGCAGCGGTTGCGCAGCAGTCATGGATGTTTTAAAGTTGGTGATATTGGCCGAGACCCCTCCTCCAGTCAGAACAGTCATAATTCAGTCTTTATATAAAAAGTTATTAAGTAATGAACCATTATTTCGGCATGTAATTAGGAAAGTTTAAAAATATCGAAAAGTTCAATTATTGCCCATTTGTGTACTGAATGCACCATTCACCTGAATTGCTCTACAACTCTCTTAATTGCATCTGAAAGGCTTTAAGCATCATCTTGTATCTTGAAATCAATCAAGGTACAGTTCAGAAACATAAAAGAGCCAAAAACATTGCGAAATACATAAAAATAAAAATAATCGAAAACAATAGAAAGTAATAAAACAAAAGAATACAAAGGAATTCATGAGAAAGTTCTACTTTTTAATTATGATTTTATTGAGTATTATACTCAGCAACTTTTAACAAAAATTTGGGCTTTGTAGCTTTTTTAAAAACAAAATATTGATAAATTTCTAAAAATAGACCTTTAATTTGCATAAATTTGCATAATTAATAAAGTGTTGTCTCAAAATAGAAACAAACAGTACAGGGTTATATTTTACATATGCCTCAACATCCATACAAAATTTTACATTGATCGGACCATTTTTAGCCGAGATATCTTCTTTTTTTCAATATTTCAATAAATTAGTGCAAAATCACGTTTTTGCACTTTTTGCATATTTTTGAGTAATTTCTAAATCCCAAGGAGACTTGGCGTGGTAATCGTGAAGTATATTGGTTGCATAATGTATTTTTTGTACTTAAACATCATTTGGACTGAAATACTGGACATGAAATGCGTCAAAGTGATCAAAAACAGAGCTGACATCAGGTGTACCCAAACTTTTGGAGGGCAGTGTATACATGTATATAAACAGATGATTAAAACCATGGATTCTACTAGGTCCTAGTAGAATTCATGATTAAAACTAATAGATTTTGTATTTTCATTCCAGAAACCACATTCAATATTTAGGGTCATGATATGGTCAAAGGGTCAATCAATCATTTTGGGTCAAAATGTTCATGGACCTAGAGATATTGTGCTGCAATATGTACATTAGAACTTCTTGAGCCATGAACTTCAAATTTAAAAGTACTTTATGTACCATCATAAGAAGACAATCTAATTTGACCATATAGAATTTAGGTGAAAGGTCAAGGGTCACATGGTCAACTAAAGAAATTCCAGGTATTTACCTCATTATTACAATAGTTTTAGAAAAAAACTTTGTTATATTTATGTATATCAACTTCTTACAATGTTTGAAAATTTAGGTCAAATGTCAAGGGTCACAGAGGTAAACCTAGAAGGAAATACATGTATCTGCCCCATTATTGAAGTATATCAAAAACTATTTGAGATGTGAAACTATGATGATGTCACCACGAAAAAAATCTCATTATACGAGACTGTGTATTGGTAAAACGTCAAGGTTCACAGAAGTTTATGTCTGAAATTACTTTTTTTAAAAACTTTTATAAACGTCTGAACAATGCACAAGAAGTGCGCTTTGTTGGGGTATTCATCGATCTTTAATCTATGTTTTAGACTTTTACTGGACCTCAACTTTAATTTGTGCAAGTCTGTCTTGTTTTTAACCAATTTTTGTGTGTTATAATAAATGATAACATCACTGATCGTTAAAAGCTGCCAGAATAGTCAGGTATATTATACTTTTGACATACCCTTTACAAAATCTCATCAGACCATCTGCCTATAATCGTGATACCATTAAGGTTGAAGTTCAAATTGGTTCTTGGAATGTCATAACTTGACTACATGTATGTGACCTTTGATATAAATTATATCATCAAATTGAAGTTCACCCCCCAGATACTTATACAATCAATATGAGCTGAGTGCACATCAGTTTAGGTCATTGTAACATTTTGACCCTAAATGATCGATTTACCTTTTGACAGTACCATGACCCCTTACATTAATTGAATGTGGTTTTGGAAAAGAAATACAAATCTGTAAGTTGTAATCATCAGTTTACACACAACTTAACAGTAGGACAAAAATGAAGCTGCTTAACCCCTTTACCCTATTTTGGTCAAAAATTTGACCCCAAATGACCTTAGTTTGAGCCCTTATAGATCTACTGAATATGATTTTCTTATGTAGGAATAGCTAGTCTCAATTAATTTTCTTAATCATAGATACAAAAAGACACAAAAATTTGTCATTCCAAGCAATTTTAGCGTGTGTAAGCCTATTATGGCTTCATGTGAAAGTTCGTTGACCTTTTGATTTTTCCCATTTTACTGGGAGGTCAGGGGGGCATTTCATCAAAGGACTTGTCGGACGTTTTATCCGACAAACTGTTACAAGCTACTGAAATGCTTGCATCTGATTGGCTCAAAGCAAATTTGTCGGATAAAATGTCCGACAAGTCCTTTGATGAAATGCCCCCCAGGTATGATCCTGTACACTTAAACATTGTGTGAGATTGGCATATCATCAAGATCAAGCTTTTTCTTAAAATAATGCAATAACAAAGTAAATACCTGAAATTTCATAAGTTGACCATGTGACCCTTGACTTTTCACCTTCATTCTATAAGATCAAATTAGATTGTCTTCTTACGATGGTACATACTACTTTTGAATTTGAAGTTCATGGCTCAAGGGGTTCTAGTGCACCTAATGCAGCACAATGCCTCTAGGTCAATGTAACATTTTGACCCTAAATGATCTATTGACCCTTTGACCATATCATGACCCCTTACATTTATTAAATGTGGTTTCTGGATTAGAAATACAAATCTGTCAGTTTTAATCATCGGTTTATACCAAACTTGACAATACCACAACAAATGGAGCTGTTTTAACTCCTTTACCGAATTTCTATCCTAAATTAACTCATTTGACCCCAAATGACCTTAGTTTGACCCCTTTTTTGTACTGATCATGATTTTCTTAGGTAGAAATAGTCTCAATTAATATTCTTAGCGATAATAAATATTAATAGACACAACAGAAACGAAAATTTGTCATTCCTAACAATTTTAGCTTGTATAGGTCTTTTAATGCCTTCATGTGAAAGTTTGTTGACCTTTTGACTTTTCCCGCCATAACTTCTTACTGGGAGGTCATGGGTTTATGATCCTGTACACTTTTTTGTTCAGTAGAATGAGACGGATGATTCGCTATGTCTTTTGATATTATTTGAGCATTTTAAAAATTTGACCCCCTCTATTGGCACCAATTTTACCTTATTTTGACCCCTACGAGAATTGCCGGGGGTTAGCAGGGGACTAGCCAAGCTAATTTTGATTACTGACCTCTAAGCAACTCAAAACCACTTTCAAACCTTTGTTCCCAAAAAACATCCACGGGGTCTACACGGTGGTCCTCTACTAATCTTACTTAGGTCAAATTAATTTAATTTCGACAGAGTCGTCGTCATTTTTTTTTTAGCGCTGAGGACATTAAAATTATGGGAGGTGGGCATTATCAATAAATGAAAAATTGAAACATGCTTCATACTTTTACCCAAAAAAATGTTTACAAAGGAGATAGCAAATGATACGGCCGACAGCATAACCAACAGATGAAATTTAATTTTAACGTTGACAAAGACAAATATAGTCCTGTATTACAAATACTGTTTGATGCAACTTTATTGCACCAAATCATAGTCATTTCATTAAAATAATTATGTTGTAGTTTACAACAACAATCTATTTTGGGGGGTTTTTTTAAACAATTTTTATTATATTTTGCTGGATGATAACTGCCTGTAATTTTGGCACGTATCATTCGAGTACTATCGCAAAAAGATGTTCCCTCCTTTTTATATTTGGCTTTGATAATGTTGAAGATGATCTACAGCATCGTATAAACAAAGTTAACTTATTTCCAATATTAATTTGCAAAAAGCAAAACATTTCAACAGCATTCAAATAGGCGTTAAAAAATATTTATTATACGATTATTATTATTTTTTCACTGATAAATTCTACCTCTAAAAGTTTCTTTCATGTGTTTTTTTTTCTCTCTCTTTTTTTCCTAAGGGGGGAGGGGGAGCCTATTAAGTCAAAAGATTTCGTAAAAAAAATCATAATAGAAGTTTCAAGTTTCTCCGGAAACTGTTTTGATGTTTCGCTTTTACATTTTTGAAAATGAAAACTCGCCAAAATATTCCATGAAAATTGAGTCCTATATTGCAAAAACAGGTTTAATATATTTCATTTGGTTTTGCTGGATAATCAATCATTTTGATGCACATTTTGGCGAAAAGGAATTTTTTTTTCTCTATAGAGAAGGTGTTCGTCTTTTACTATGCCATTTGAAAATCACAAAACTTGCTACAACAATACAGGGCACCTAAAGAGTTAAGAGTTAACACTCTGTTCTTTGAAGAATAAATTTCTTTTGACTCACAATATGATATTCATGTGCTGTTAGATTTATGTTCAGGATAACCTTGCACAGCCTAGTTTAGCAAATAAGTAAGAATATTGTAAGTCAATTTAAACAAAGTAAAATAAGATAGATCTGTTAAAGCAAGCATGAGTGAGCACCACGTAAAAGACAAAAACATAATTTTCATAGATACTAAGCCCCTTTTTAGGTATGTAACCACTTTACTCTTTCATGTGTGCTCAATCATGGATTATTCATCGACTATCTCATTTCGAACAGAATCTAGTCGATATGTGTAACAATACCCTTGCAAGGTTATTTGGCTCAATACTTTTTTTGGTAAGAAGTAATATCACTTTAGTAAGGATTAAGTTGCTTTTTTGTAAGTTTTTGTTTTCAGGATTGTATCCTCACTTTGACACATTTAGAAGCAGATGCCGTGTTCATCCAAGCGTAAACACATACTACACAAGAACCTGTACGAGAAGATCTCTAGTAGAAGTTACTCTATCAAAATATGTACAATAATTTGGGATACATAATTATCTTTAAATGACAGTTTTCTAGGTGTTTAATGTTGACGTGCATTGATGTACATGTACAACATGTGATGAACTTATTTTTAAAGAGATCTTGTGAATATTTACAGTGGTCTGTGGATCTGTGTCATGCGTCAACAATGGAGTTTGTGGAAGTGGGGACGTCTGTAATTGTTCTGGTACTGGTTATACGGGCGCAACATGTGCTGATGGTAAGATGACAATTTTGAAATGAAGCTAATTCAACGCAGTCTGTTCAGAATTACGAGTTTACCCATGTAGCCATATCAATTTGTTTTCACATTGATCCCATATGGGCAATATCTGCATATATGGGACCCAGATGAGAAATCCAAATGTGACAGCCCGGTTAAACAACCACATGGATTAAAACCCTTGCAATGTTATTTGGCTCAAAACGTTTTTTAGTTGCTTTTTTGTAAGCTTTTGTTGTCATGATTGTATCCTCACTTTGGCACATTTCGAAGCAAATGCCGTGTTCATCCAAACGTAAACACATACTACACAAAACCTGTACCAGAAGATCTGTCGTAGAAGTTACTCTATCAAAATATGTATATTTGGGGTATATACATTGCTTTAAATGACAGTTTTCTAGGTGTTTAATGTTGACGTGCATTGATGAACATGTACAACAGGTGATGAACTTGTTTTTAAAGAGATCTTGTGAATATTTACAGTGGTCTGTGGATCTGTGTCATGCGTCAACAATGGAGTTTGTGAAAGTGGGGACGTCTGTAATTGTTCTGGTACTGGTTATACGGGCGCAACATGTGCTGATGGTAAGATGACAATTTTGAAATGAAGCTAATTCAACGCAGTCTGTTCAGAATTACGAGTTTACCCATGTAGCAATATCAATTTGTTTTCACATTGATCCCATATGGGCAATATCTGCATATATGGGACCCAGATGAGAAATCCAAATGTGACAACCCAGTTAAACAACCACATGGATTAAAACCCTTGCAATGTTAGTTGGCTCAAAACGTTTTTAGTTGCTTTTTTGTAAGCTTTTGTTGTCATGATTGTATCCTCACTTTGGCACATTTCGAAGCAAATGCCGTGTCCATCCAAACGTAAACACATACTACACAAAACCTGTACCAGAAGATCTGTCGTAGAAGTTACTCTATCAAAATATGTATATTTGGGGTACATAAATTGCTTTAAATGACAGTTTTCTAGGTGTTTAATGTTGACGTGCATTGATGAACATGTACAACAGGTGATGAACTTGTTTTTAAAGAGATCTTGTGAATATTTACAGTGGTCTGTGGATCTGTGTCATGCGTCAACAATGGAGTTTGTGAAAGTGGGGACGTCTGTAATTGTTCTGGTACTGGTTATACGGGCGGAACATGTGCTGATGGTAAGATGGAAATTTTGAAATGAAGCTAATTCAACGCAGCCTGTTCAGAATTACGTGTTTACCCATGAAGCAATATCAATTTGTTTTCACATGGAACCCAAATGGGCAATATCGGCTTATATGAGACCCAGATGAGAAATCTATTTGTCACAGCCCAGTTTACAACAACATGGATTAAGATACTTTGCTACACACTAAGAAATAGAGGTTCAACTCTGCACCCTAAAGGGTGCACAGCTTTGTCGCTATACCTATACCCTAGGGGTGCAAGTGTGCACCCCATGGAAGAGGTGCAAAGGTTGCACCCCATAGTGGGGTGCAGAGTTGCACCCCAAGGGCTCAATATTACACCTTTAGGGGTGCAATTGTGCACCCTTTTTGGTTTGAATATCTGAATTTAGGGTGCGACTTTGCACCCCGATCGTTAAGTGCCGCACCCAAGGGTTGCGATCCTGCACCCTATTGGGTGCAAAGAAGCACCTAAGGGGTTCAAGATTGCACCTTTAAGGTTCAATTCGGTACCCGAGGGGTGCAATCCTGCACCTCAAGGTGTGCAAGGACGCACCCATAGGGTTCAAAATTGCACCTCTAAGGTTCAATCCTGCACCTCATGGGGTGCAAAGACGCATCCATAGGGTTCAAAATTGCACCCCTAAGGTTCAATTTCGCACCCAAAAGGTTTAATGTTGCACCTCAAGGGGTGCAAAGACGCATCCATAGGGTTCAAAATTGCACCTCTAAGGTTCAATTTTACACCCAAGGGGTTCAATCTTGCACCTCATAGGGTGCAAAGACGCATCCATAGGGTTCAAAATTGCACCCCTAAGGTTCAATTCCGCACCCAAGGGGTCAATCCTGCACCTCATTGGGTGCAAAAACGCACCCATAAGGTTCAAGATTGCATCTGCAAAGGTGGAAAACTGCACCAATAGAATTGAAAGTTGCACCCTTTCGTGCAAATCTCAACTCCATTCAGTAAGTCATGGGTATGTGTGTGCATCCATATTGAACCCACTGGGATCTAGAATGCAAATACACACGCACACACACACATACACACACACACACACACACACACACTACCTCCATGCACTACACTTCTTCACCCTTACAGTCCAGTATGATTAAAATATACGAATTAATATTCACATGAAATGTGTCTAAAATAACAATGGAAACCTGGAACAAATCGAACTTAAAGCAAGCTATTGCTTTCATGGTAAAGTTTTTATAATACATGTACTTGTTTTAAAAAAAATAATTAAATTTCTGGGATAAGTTCGACATGCCTTTATACAGTATATGCCATGTTACGACCGGTAACATCGTTACGACACATAGGGCCTATTGTCACATCAATGCATTATTTCCGTCTGGGACCAACCTTTGGTCATCATCCGAAAGACGTGACTTGGATTCGACCTCCGTCCTAATTTTCTTTCCCATAATGTAATCGATTCAAATTATTTTAGTTATTTTCTCTAGATAGGCCTACTAAAGGGGGTATCTCACTGGTTGCGAACCCAGGCGAATTTAGAGAGTGTAATATATAGAGAGGATCTACCAACGTTCTTTTGTGCTGCTTTGTTAGACAAGCATAAAGGGGTTATCTCGTTGTATCAGAATGGCATTTTTCTGTGCGATGCTTTGTAAGCCAAGCTCAAAGGGTTATCTCGTTGTATAAGAATTGCATATTTTCTTTTGTGCTGCTTAGTTAGGCAAGCTCAATAGGGTTATCTAACTGTATCAAGATGGCATGTTTTCTTTTTTTTACTGCCTTGTTAGGCAAGCACAAAGGGTTGTACTGAATGATCATGGCATGTTTTCTTTTGTAGGCCTACTGCCTTGTTAGGCAAGTACATGTGGGTTATATTGTATGGTATGGCATGTTTTCTTTTGTGCTGCTTTTTTTATGCAATCACAAACAGGGCCGTGGAGCGTTTTTGAAAGTAGAGGAGCTGAGCCGAAGGGGGGGGGGGGGGCTGAAGAGACTAGAAATGACAAATGCATGGTCGATCATTTTTGCAATTTTGTACACGTGTGCTGAGAACTGAAGTGGGGCTGAAGCCCCCCCCCCACCCCCCCCCCCCCCCCCAGCACCCCGGCTCCACAGCCCCCTCGAAGGGGGTAATTTCACTGAATTGTGAACACATATCAATGAAACAAGTCATTTTTTTGCTTCGTTTTGGTTCGTGTAGGTACGTGGGTGCTGTGTTGCCAAAAGTGAGATATTGATTGTCAATTATGCAGTCATGGTGCAGAGATGAAAAAACAAATGATAACAATAATATGGAAATGATAATAGTAATGATAATTGAAAAAGAAAATGACTACCAGCTCAATTACCCCCAACGCCCAGCCACGCCCGAAGTGAAATCTGAATGTTTTATTTGCGTTTATTGTCTTGTTATTATGACAATACCAATCAACATGATCAAAGACACTGTATACGCTGGATTATTACTATTATTATTTTCAAACATATTTTTAAAAATTATATTTTTTTTCATCGAGTAATTCTTATCCGATTCAAATTTATGTTGACCCTTTCCATATATATTTTAGTAATATCAGTAAACTTATTGATATGTATATTCAACCATTTTTACACACAGAATTATGCACTTGCAATTGATCATAAATAAATTCGTCTAGAAATTTTGAACAAGTTCAAAACTTTTTGGCGAATTATTTTCAAAAGAATTATTCAGGCCTATCGAAAGGAATGTGGTTGAAACCAAGATCGATCACTTCATGCCCCAATCATTGCCAATGCAGGACAAAAAGAATTCCTGTATTTCGACTCCATTCATTTCAGAAGTTCGCTACATTCCAAAATACTCATTGTCCGGAAAACACATAACAAAAGAAAATGCCTCACATCAAAAAGCCTACCTACTGAATCGAGGTGGATTAGGCATTCTATGTATACGAAAATCTCTAAATTCGCCCTGTTCGTAAATGTTCGCAACTCAGTGAGATACCCCCTTAACTGATAAATATCTAAGGTTCGAATCCCAACCACAGCTTTTGGACTGTGACGTCAAATTTTGGGCCCAGACGTAAATTATGCGCGACTGTTGTGATATTATGCGTCGCTGCAACATTACCAGTCGTAACATCTAACCATCTAACCATTTGCTCGGAGACCTGAGGGCTTAACCCCATACGAAATTCCTGCGTCCTGTAGAGACCAAAAAGAAGTACATGTACTATATTTCAGTAATTCCATTGTAAATTAGACACACAAATATCGAAAGTGTTACAAAATGTGCTCAAAAGAATGAATTATTTGAAGTCATGTTTCAAAGTCAACAAATTTAAAGTTATCTGAAAGTTGTACATTTGACTTTTTCATTCAAAATGTCAATAAGCAAATTTATTATAGGCCCGCAACTTCTAGGTTATTTTTTTAAATTGTATGAAAGGTGGTTTTATTGACTCCTTTGGTCAATGAAAGGGTAATTTTGGTCAGTTTCGGCCAAAAATTAAGTTTTAAAAATCATTTTGGAGGCTGCTGGTACCTCGTTCGTTAGATCAAAAGCCAGCTAGCTACCTGAATAAATCGTTAGCGGTCGCTGCTTTCCCTCAATCAATGATAGGCCTACATAATTATCTCCCGGTACATGCAGTAAACTCATGCATTTCCCGAAAGTCAGGGGACGTGATGCAGAGGGGCTGAGCGAAAGTGGGGGGGGGGGGGGGGGGGGGGGGCTGAACAGGCTAAAAATCACAAATTTATGGTCATTTTGGCGTTTTTGTACACGTTTGCAGAAGAAAAAAGTGGGGAGGAGACTGAAGCCAACCCACCCCCCCCCCTCCGGCTCCGCGGCCCCTACCAGTTTTCAGTTATATCCGGAAGTTTCCGAATTTCGAAAAAAACAAATAACGAGTTAACTCCTAAGTTTTAAAAAAATTGTCGCGGAGCCGTCCCTGCGACGTTTCAAGAGTCGCGGAAACTACTTTGAGACGTTTCTTTGAAAGTGCTTTGTTACAGTTTTTGAAAACGGTCGCGGCGATGTCTCGGAGACATCTCCGCCACGTCTCAGCGACATCAGATACGTCTTTAATGCGAAGTGAGTTACCTTTCTTAGTTTGCAACGTAAAACTCTCTAGATCAATACAAAAGCTCCTTTAGAGATTCAATTTGGTCTTGTTTTGACATATCATAAGCATACATTGTTAGATCTGAGTTCAGGATTTAGCAAACAGGAATGTATATTAATTATATGTGGGTTATAAAGAAGTGTTCCATTTCATGAAATTTAATCAGTAAGTGCAAGCTATAACCAAGCAATAACAAAAATTGTATCTCTTTAAAAATTTAGATATTGACGAATGTACTGCCAATACTGACGGATGTGACGACACAAACGGAGGTTGTACTAACTCTCCCGCAGGGTCCTTTACGTGTACATGTAATCCTGGATATGTATTGAACGCAGACGGAGTCACTTGTGACGGTAAATTAGTTTTAAATAGTATTAAATTATTTAAACAAAAAACTACTGGTCAATACAAACGAATGTACATGTATAATGTTTATTGTTAAATGTCTTGAAAATCAGGAGTTTCATCATGTTTATGTAAGTTAATGTACAAGTATTTCATTTTAACTGAGAAACAAATATCATTTTGGTTACATTTATAGACTATAAGGTTACTACTAAAACAACGCTATTTTGAAGAGGAAAACAAGTAATTTGATAGATACCAATCTTAAAATGAAGCTAATTCAACGTAGTCTATTCAGAATTACGACTTAACCCATGCAGCCATACAATTTGTTTTCACATGGATCTGCCTATTAAGAATTAGCCTTTACAGCCCTTCACCAACCGACTGCTTGTTTTCGACTGCTCACAAGGTTTAACCCTTCATTTTATGCGAATTCAAATGTGGTTTTGTCCTGGGCATCAACTGCTCATTTTCAACCTCAAGAAATCAGAAGAAAAATAATAATACAAGCATTTACGAGTTTAAAAACTTATTTATCATCTTACTTAGGTCAAATTAATTTAATTTCGACAAAGTCGTCCACATTGTTTTTTAGCGCTGAGAATATTAACATTGTGTAAAAAGATAAATATTGTAGATATTTTGACTGCTTTGAGGGGCATTTTCGTTTCTAGTGCTTGAGGGGGAGGGGGGGGAGGGCTCTGGACTTGCTATGCCCAAAAACTGCGGGGTTTTAATAGCACTTCAATATTGTTTATGATAATAGCAAATTACAAAAAAATTGCAGTACATGGTTGCCAATTTGTGGTTGCAAACTAGCGTTTACCTGGCAGTTACAAAGTCCGACCTTGTAAGTAGAAATCAAGTGATTTAGATTGGATACACGGTGGTACTTGCCAAACTATTGCACCGTCTCTGTGCTAACGGAGTGTGCAACAATTTAGTTGGTCTTCCGTACAATTGCACTTGCAACTCCCGATATGAGGATGACGGAAGTTGACAGGCCTGTGTTGGTAAAATTCATCGAGTCAAACTCGTTAAATTCTAAGAAGAGAGAAAAAAAAAAAAAGATTACGGAAACCAGGAATATTGCGACATTTGTTGTGACAATTGAATAGACTAGAGCCATTTAGGCAAAATATGACTTTTAGAAGCAATTTTAGGTAAAAGTTGGGAACCAGTCTATTTCTCATAATTCAAGTGTGCTGAATCTGATAAGACCGGTTCTCAAGCCGATTTCTCACGTTTTCACCACCTAATTTGCATAAACAAAATGACCGCCAATTTGACCATTTTTTAGCTTATGTCTCTATTCCTCCCTGGTTGTGTCCAATTTTTACCCTCGTAACGGCCGAAGTATTTTGCAGTCACATGGATTATTATGTAAACTTGCTAAACTGAGCATTACAATTTAATAAATAATCGATTTTATGTTTATAAATTCATTAATTATGCAAATTTATGCATGTTTGCGACCTTATATGCTACAAAGGGGCTATAACTTGATCAAATTAGCTCAATTCTCAAGAGTAAAATTTTAGGTTAAAAGTTGGGAACTGGTCTATTTCACATAATTCAAGAGTGCTGATTCTGATAAGAATGGTTCCCAAGCCGATTTTTCACGTTGTAACCACCTAATTTGCATAAACAAAATAGCCGCAAAATTGACCATTTTCGAGCTTACATGTATGTCTCCACTCCTCCCTGGTTAAAATCACTTTTTACCTGTATAATGAGCCGCATTATTTTGCACTCACATTGATTATTATTTAAACTTGCTAGACTGAGTATTACAATTTAAGAAAAAATCAATTTGATGTTTCTAAATTAATTAATTATGCAAATTTATGCATGTTTGCGACCTTTCATGCTCTAACTTGATCACATTAGCTCATGAGTTCTTCAACCTTTAGTTTAAAGTTGGGAACCGGTCTATTTCACATAATTTAAGTGTGCTTAGTCTGATAAGACTACATTGTAGTTCCCAAGCTGCCTTTCAACGTTTTCAACACCTAAGTTTGCATAAACAAAATGGCTGCCAAATTGACCATTTTTTAGCTTAGGCCTTATGTCTACACTCCTTCCTGGTTGTATCCACTTTTTAACTTCGTAATGGCCGCATTATTTTGTAGTCACTTTGATTATTATGTAAACTTGCTCGACTGAGCATAAGAATTTAAGAAAATAATCAATTTGATGTTTCAAAACCAATTTATTATTCAAATTAATGCATGTTTGAGACCTTACATCCTATAACATGGGTAACTTGATCAAATTAGCTCAAGAGTTCTTCAACTTTCAGATATCAGATATTCAGATATAATTCAGATATCCTTCCCAACATTTTGAAATCATTGTAAAAAAATATATATATAATGTAATCTCGACGCTCATTTGTTATATTTTTATGCAAATTTATTTTGTATTTCTTTGTTTTGCACGTGACTTAGAACGAAATCTGTCAAAATGGACACATAAAGATCAATGAAATATGATTCAATGTTTGAATGATGACATTCAACACATTGTACAGGTAGCGATCTCCATGAAGTCCATAGCCAGGTTCCCTATTGGTTATTCCCATCCTTGAGAGGAAGATGTCAGTATATTGGTTATCTACCACTGGGTAGAAGTCTACTTTCCATCCTTCTCCTTGCATTCTGTTAAACATGTTAGTCCAGCATACTTTGATGTCTTGTATGTATGGGCCATCTCCTCCCAAAGGAGAGTCAATTCACAGAGAGCTATACCAACTTAGACTCCCGGGATCATGCAGACTACCATATCTAGTCACATTTACAATTTCACTGGAGAATGTCATCTGCTGTTCCATTTGAACCAACTGCCAGTTTCTTGCTTAGACGAAGGAGTGAGCTTTGTCTTGTCTACCTTTCTTGTTGACTCTGGACAGTGTACAACCCCTGTCTTTACGAATGAGATCATCACAGGGGAATTTGATGTTTTGGTTTGGTCTGCCCTGTCGATAGCATTCTCTAGGGCATTGCTAAGCACTCCCAGGATCTCATTGTGCTTCCAAGTATATGAGCTTTCTTCAAGATAGACGTGGGAATTAATTTGATAGAATGTGCTCGTGTGAGTCCTCTTTTCCTCATTTGTGGCAGGTCTCGTTCTCGGCCTTGGCCAACTTCCTCAGGTTGTGTGGGGGAGAACTTGGGTTTACCTGTTTCCATCATCTACATGTATATGTCTTTCCAGGACAAGGACTGTGGTTCAAGGCATTCCAATCGACATCAAGCTCCTTGCTGCACGAGGCCAACTGCCTTATCCATGTTTAGCCTTCTTCACCTCTCAACCCCTCTCCTCCGCAACAGCGATCAGGGGTAGGATAAGCTTTGTGAAATGTCCATTGATGCTAATGTTTGTTGTGCATGGAAAATTAAAACGTGTTAAGCAGATATTCTTTGTCCTATCATTTCAATATAATTATGCATCATTCCTATTTCGTACAGCATCAGTGGCCATCATCAGTGGAAGAACCCAAACTTCAGGCACCACAACTTCAATTTACTTGGGAGGGCACATCTGTTGATATATTTCAGTCCATCTTTCACATCGCCTGGACCTCATTAATCTGGTTCTTGTGAGACAACTCCTTATTGAACTATCACCACAAGCTCTGGACAGGGGCTTCTGATATTATTGGAATGACCGTATCCGCTACACTGTAACGTGTCCTGTCATTTACCCTTCCTTGCTTTCTTTGGTTTGAACTTCCTGCACCAGCTTATCAGTTGGTCCATATGCTCAATAGCCTTCATCGATTGAGTAAATTCAGGTCATTCATGGAAGCTCGTATTTCTTGCAGCTTGAATCCAGGTTTGATCTTAATACCTCTTCAACTTGAAAATGCAGCTATACATGTACATGAAGTTACTTTCTCTTTTGCAATGACAAATATGATTTGATAGATAGCATACTCCATTTGGAATGCCTACAGGCTGGAAGAACTGGTAAACTGATGTGAATTCCTTGTTGGCAAACCTCATCTTGAAGTCCTGAAAGCATTCAGGAAGTTGCTATGAGTTTGTCCAGAATGTAGAAAAAGTCATGGATGGTAAACCAAATCATTGAGTGCAGCAATGACCCATATGCGTAGGCACGGAGCAAAAATTGTTTTGGTCACAGGTAGTGTTCAGTCTGCTTCGTCGGTCAAGTATTATTATTTTCTATCGTTTTTTTTTTTTTTTTTTTTTGGTTTTGTTTTGTTTTTTTTGCTGGGGGGGGGGGGCAGGCCAGTTGACCCTTTTGACCCGTGCTGAATTATTCGAATAATGTTCAAGTAACTACTGCGTGATTATACAAATCATAATGAATGAACTCTTTCCTTTTGATTACAAACTATCGAGATTCAAATAAGATCTGCTTTCATTTGGACGGTTTTATGTCGACGTTCATGGCAAGCAGAAAAATGGCTTCCCACGAGGGAGTGTCCTTGCCCCTCTGCTCTTCAACATGTACACTAATCACCAACCAGTACACCCCAATGTAAAGAGTTTCTTGTGTGTTTATGACCTCTGCATTGCCTCACGTGAAGAGTCATATGAAGAAGTCAAAATAACTCGTTTATATGATGCAAATCCCTTTGCTAGTGAATTCTGAAAACACTAACCTCTAAAACACAGGTGCCCAACGACAATTGAGGATCAGATAATACGGAAATCTACATCAACTACTCTAACATGTCCCTGCGCAGATCTACCTAAATATTTGACATTACATTGTTCCCTTACATATAAGAAGCATATTGCCACGACAAAGCAAAACTAGGAGCCAGGAATAACATTCTAAAGAAGCTTTTTTTTTTTTTTTTTTTTTTTTGAAAATAGTGTTTTTTTATTGGTCACTTAAGAATAACAAATAACAACAATAAAATTATACATAGTAAAATAAAGAATACACGTCGGATTTACAGATTTTGTCAGCTAACCATTTGGTCATACCTGCCACCCTGTTGTGTGAACAGTTATTTTGTTTTTTCTGTTTGCATATATTTTTTTCCATTTTGTATGTGTGAAATAATAAACATTTGAATTCTGTAAACGTTGGTTTACACTTTTCATTCTACTCTGTATATTGCCTTCTTTGCTATTGTCAAAATATGATTAAAAAGAATATACTCTTTCGTTAATTAAGCCAAGTATCACCGTCTGTTTCTGTTAAAATCGAGAAATCAACAATAGTTAACTTTATCTTCAATTGATCCCAAAAAACTTTAATCATATTGCAATTCCAAAATAAATGTTCAGTAGTTTCATTTTCTGAGTTACAAAAAGTACATAATGGAGAATTAATTAATTTCATTTTATAACAGTTTGTAGTTTAAACTCAATATATTATTTAGCACCTTGAACTGAAATTCCCTGTATCTCAACATACAGTAGTTGTAAAAATAAACGAACGAGCAAGTGACAATTCTTTGTCTGATTAAATATCTATTCTGTATTCTGAACGTACTAATTGGGCATTCATATTTTTCTCTAATTAACACGTCATAGAATTGTTTGCTTTTTATCTGGTTTGAAGCGTAATAACTCAGGAGGTAAGACAATCGTCCATAATAACATAATTTTTTAAATCTAGGTGTAAATTTTATTTTAGGAATATTCCATCTTTGAACGAGCGAAAAAATATTCCTTGAACGCTAAAATAATCATTTGAATTTATGTTATACAGCCTTAACAGCCTTTCTTGTGGTAACATCTGACCCTCATCTGTAAGGATGTCATCAAAGAACACAATTCTCTTTAAAAACAGTTTTCGATAAATATCATATCTGAATTTACTTTTACATATTTGTTATTCCATATAACTTGAAACTTAGTACTATCATTTCTATTTTCTATATTCAAAGACGTTCCACCGTTCTAAGATAGCTCGATAAAAATGAGGAATATTTAAATCTATCATTTTGGTACTATAATTACAATTAAACAGAAATAAACCACCATTTTTTTTTCAGTAATATTGTAGAATTTGGAACATCCCCTTGTTTATCAGCTTCTTTTATTCTTTGAATCCAGTACAACTGTTGAGCGGCAGCAGCGCTGAACGTCTATCATCTTAATTCCACATTTTCTATTTCCTGATCATAACATTTCTCCGAATTTTATCAGGACCATTCCATAAGAACTTAAAAAACATGCTTTCCATCTTCTTAAAAACAGTCTAGTAATATCAAAGATGAAAAAATGTACATAAATTTAGATATTCCAAATGTTTTGATAATTTGACTTTTTCCCTAATAAAGTTAGATTTCTCATTTTCCACATATTAAATTGCATTGTAATGTGATAACATCTCTCTGCTTTTTTAATCTGAGCAGAACATGAATCAATTCCAACGTAAGTACCAATACATTAATAATATTAACGAAATTTAGGTTATGTCGAAACAAGTGTCCTGTCTATGTCCAATTTTTTAATATTTCTGTCTTGCCCAAATTAATTTTTAAAGCTCGAGCATCTTTCAAAGTTTTGAATAACGTCAAATAATTCTTTAGAGATTCTACATCTGAACAAAAAGAACAAAAATCATCGCATAGAGAGATAACTTTAATTCGTTATTTCCTATTTTTTACTCCTCTTATATTTACGGAGTTTCGAATGCGCTATAGCAAGTGTTTCTAGACAAATTATAAACAGATATGGTGATAGGGGTCCCCCTGTCTTACTCTCTAGTAATAGGAAAATATCCAGTGGATTTACCATTATTTAAAACACAACCTTCTATATTATTATACATACATTTTATCCATTTAATAAATGAGACTCCAAAACCAAATGATTGTAAGCATTTAAAACATATAATCGTGATCCAATGAATCAAAGCTTTTCGGAAGTCTAACCGAAGCAATAAAACCCGCTTCTCTTTCATTACAAAGAAATGGAGCATAACATCAATGTACGTTTCGGGATAGCTTCTCCGATTGCTCTTCCTTGTATAAAAGCATATTGATCTGTGTGAATTATTTCGTCAAATCCCGAATTAGTCTTTTTTGCTAAAAACTTTCGAACATATTTTTGCGTCTACATTAATTTAATGATATTGGCCATAACTATCTAAAGATACGTTTATCTTTGTTCGGTTTAGCAATTAACGATATAACACTTTGTTTTTTTGCTTGCCCGATAACTCGACTTCCTGGTATGAATGGTTCAACGAAGTAACTAAGGGTTCCTTTATAATATGCCGAAGCTCATATAGAATTCTTTTGAAAGACCGTCATTCCCTGGTGATTTACCTGAATGCATTTCTAACAATACTTTCTTGCATTCATGTTCAGTGAGAAGCCCCTCGCATGAATAAGAAGATATGTCTGAAGTTTATTTCACCCGTTCTAAGAAATAATCGCATTAATCATCTATAGTATTTACATTTTGTTTTACATAAAGATCCCGGTAAAACGTTTTAATGCTTTGTAAAATGTCATATTCATCTTCAGTTATAGTATCATTTTCTGTTAATAATTTTCGAATAGTAGATTTTCCTTTTGTTGTTTTTCTAGTGTAAGGAATATTTGTTACTCTTTTCTCCATATTCTATCCAATTTGCCTTTGACCGAACAATCAGACCTTCCGATAACGTGATCAATAATATTTTTCGAGCGCTTTTTTTTCGCCTCTTGGTAATTTCTTTATTTGTTCCGGATTCATGTTCAACTTTGATTCTAAAGTTTGGTACTCGTTTTTTCCAATCTAATTCTTTCTTTTTTTAATTCTCACAGCCTTATGTTTACTATATTTCCTGTGTATATCTTCGTATTTCATACTTCAGATAGTCCATCTCACTCTATGGTCAATAATATATTTTGTCTGATTTAACCATAATTGAAATTCTTCACGTAATTTTTTAACAATAATTTTCATCTCACCATAAAGACGTATTAAATTTCCAGTATCCTTTCCCTGGAATACTTTCATTTAAATTTTTTTACTCTAAAAAACCAATGCTGAATGATCAGTTGCAACTGAAGGAGCATATAATACATTTTTACATTATCTTGGGAATCAATAAGGTATAAACCATAATCAAGGTCTACTTTGAATAGTACAATCATATTTCTTCTCCATGAGTACTGTTTCTTTTGAGGGTTGAGAAACCGCCATATATCACATAATAAATTGAAATCATTCATTAGTTTTTACAAGATTGTCTCTACTAATGTGCGAATATACATTATTACTACTTAAAAACATTCATTCTATCCATTTTTGGATCTAATGCCAGGTTAAATTCTCCTCCAGTTAAAATTATACTCTCCATGGAGATCCTCAATATTTTCCCATATGTTCACTTAACACCAGACCAAAAGGTCACTTGTCTTGAAAATTATTTGGAGCCATATATATTTGTTAATAAGAATATCTTTCCTATTAGTTCAACCTTTATCATAATAATATCTCTACCATCTTTTATCAATAATTGTAATTTTGGATCGTGTAATCTAACCCTTCCTTAAAACATATAATCACACCGCGGCTATTATTCGTTCCCATGGCTAAAAAAATATACCTTTTATCTCGGCCTTCAAGAATTTCTATATCTTTCTTTGTACTATGTGTTTCCTGCAAGAATATTATGTCGATATTTTATCACATAGAAACTTAAAACTTCTTCTTTCTTTTCTTATGTCTCTCATTCCTCGTACATTTAAACTCACAAAACGTATGTTCTTACTCATGCTTTTATGTTAATATTCAAGAATATCCAGTTATATATATCGCATTCATTCAGTTATCTTTTCTTTTTATGCTTGTGTTTTACTTTTTGCTTCTTTTTCTTAAAGAAGCTAGCTACCCAGATTGGGGAATAACCCCCTCCATATCCTCTATATAATTACAATCATGCCAAATAGAGACTGGAATCAAGACATAGTTTACTTCAATCCGAGGATTCGCTTGTTAGCTCTGCACACAATCGAAGACCATCTCTGTGGACTAGCCACCTCAAATAAATGCCAAACAATGTACTAAAGATCTCTCTCATCAGGTTCTTGATGAGCCATAGCAACACCTAGTCATGCCTGAACCACCTTAGGACATGCACAGGCACCGTTGGCACAGGACAGAGTAAGGTCCTAACGGAAAATGGGGATACAGCGAAGATGGACAAAATAAGGGTGAGTGTGGAAAGAGCACCAAGGAACACCTTCTGGTATGCGCCTACCTGATGGAACTCTGTACCCTTGTCGAAAGAGTTAACCCCAGAGCACAATCCTGTAATAAACCACGGTCAGTGTTTATTCAAATTTAAAGCGAAAATATTGTTATGGCCTTAAGATTGAATTGTGGAAGGAACTGTCTCTTAGTGATATGGAAAGGTTTGATAACAATTTGAAAGAGCAATCCTTGGTAGTGGAAATTTTCTTCA
>CALNVZ010003577.1:0-15546 GCA_940671915.1 Paracentrotus lividus | reverse complement strand
ATTCTTGTGGCGTGACTAGTAATTGGAAGAGAATATCGGCAGTGGATTTACCATTATTTTAAACACAACGCTCTATTATATTATACAAGTACATTTTATCCATTTAGAGATACAAGTGAGGACTCAAAACCAAATGATTGTAAGCATTTAAAACATATAATGCTCGTGGATCCAATGAATCGAAAAGCTTTTCGGAATGTCTATCCGAAGCAAATAAAACGGGCAGCTTCTCTTTTCATTACAAAGAAATGGGAACATATCATGTAACGTTCGGCGGATAGCTTCTTCCGAGGTTGCTCTGTCCTGTGGTAGTGAAAAGTTCATATTGGGATCTGTGTGAAATTATTTGCGTGCAGTAGACCCGAAGTTAGTTTTTTGCTTAAAGACTGTCGAACATATTTTTAAGCCGTCTACTTAATTAATGATATTTGTTGCCTAGATGACGTAGGTCTAAGATCGTTTTATGCTTTTTGGTTTTCGCGTTTAGTGGGCTAATGAAACGAGTATAGTACCTTGGTTTGTTTTATGGGCTTGCGGCGGATAAACTGCGACGTCGTGCCTGGTATGATGCGTTCAAGTCTGCGGCGAATTGTAGACTTAGCGGAAGGTGCGCTTCTATACATATGTCCAGAGAGCTCATATATGGTATTTTGTTTGAAAGAGACGTGTTGCAGTTTGCCGTGTGGTTTACCTGAATGCATGTTCTTAACCAATACTTGTCTTGGCATTCAGTGGGTTCAGGTGGAGGAAGCCGCTCGTCTGCTGATGTTGAATAAGAAGGAAGGTGAGTGGTTCGTGAAATGTTTGAGGGTTGTTCAAGTATCGACTCGCCTGTTCTGAAGAATAAGGGGACGGCTTATCATGCGGGAATGTATTTTGTACATGTTTGGTTTTAGCATAATGAGGCGGGGGCCGCGGTAAATGGGGTACGTTTTAAGAGGCGTAGCTTTGTAAAGAATGTCAGTGTGCATTTCGAGTTATATTGGTATCCAATTTTCTGTTTAATAACATTTTCCGAATGAGTAGAGTGTGTGTTCCTTTTCGGTTTGTTGTTCTAGTGTTAAGGATAAAGGGTAATTTGGTTACTGCTTTTCGCTTCGCCATATTTCTGATCCAGCGGGTTTGCCGGTTTGACCGCACAATGAGACACTTCCGTAAGTGATGCCATCGACATATTTTGTCGAGGCCGCTTATTTTTCGGTTGCCCGTTGGTAATTTCTTATTTGTTCCGGGATTCATGGTGTATCAAGCCTGTTGATTCTAAAAGTTTGTGTAGCTTATTGGTTGGATGTCGTTTTTTTCGTTGCCGCAATCTTAGGTTCCGTCTTGTCTTTTTTGAATGGTCTCAAGCGCCTTATGTTTACTGAAAATATCTCTGTGTATAAGGGGGGCTCTTCGGTATTATCAGAGTACGTTCAGAGTAGTCGGGCATCTGGGTCACTGGCTAGTCGGTCAATGATATCGATTATTTGTATGATGTGTAAACGCGGGAGATTGAAAATTTCTGGTCACTGATAATTGTTTTTAGTTAGCAATAATTTGTCATGGTCTTCACATGATAAAGAGCGTATTTGAAAATGTTCTCCATTTGGAATCGGGCTGTGTGCTTCGTTCCTGGAGATACGTTTCAGGTGTAGGAAATTTTTAGACGTTCTATTTAAGGAGGACGCAATGGCTGGGGGGGGGGGGGAATGGAATCAGACCGGTTGCAACTGATAGGAGCGATACGTATCATACAGTTTTCTGTTTTAGCAGTTGATCCGTTGGGTTTGGGGGAATCCATAGGCCGGGATAGTAGTAACCCGGAATAGTAAGGTCTATGCGTTGAAAGGTGAACAGGTATCAATATTTCTTCTTCGCATGAGACTCGATTGTTCTTTTGAAGGGTTTGAGGAAACACGGCCATATAGGTCACATAGATAATGAAATGGTCATTAGTTTGTTTTTAGAAAGATGTCTCTACTAATGTGCGAATATACATTATTACATCACTTAAACATTCATTCTATCCATTTTTGGATCTATAGCCAGGTTAAATCATTCCTCCAGTTAAAATTATACTCTCTCCATGGAGATCTCTATATTTTCCCATATGTCACTTAACACCGACCAAAAGGTCACTTGTTCTTGGAAATTATTTGGAGCATATATATTTTGTAATAAGAATATCTTTCCTATTAGTTCAACCTTTATCATAATAATATCTACCATCTTTATCAATAATTGTATTTTGGATCGTGTAATCTAACCCCTTCCTTAAAACATATAATCACACCGCGGCGTATTATTCGTTCCATGGCTAAAAAAAATATTACCTTTTATCTCGGCCTTCCAAGACATTTCTATATCTTTCTGTACTATGTGTTTCCTGCAAGAATATTATGTCGATATTTTTATCACATAGAAACTTAAAACGTCTCTTCTTCTTTTCTTATGTTCTCTTCATTCCTCGTACATTTAAACTCCCAAACGTATGTTCTTACTCATCTTTTATGTTAATATTCAAGAATATCCAGTTCATATATCGCATTCAGTTCAGTATCTTTTCTTTTTATGCTTGTGTTTTACTTTTTGCTTCCTTTTTTCTAAAGAAGCTAGTCGTAGCTAACACCAGATTGGGATAACCCCTCCATATCCTCTATATAATTACAATCATGCCAAATAGAGACTGGAATCAAGACATAGTTTACTTCAATCCGAGGAATCGCTTGTTAGCTCTGCACACAATCGAAGACCATCTCTGTGGACTAGCCACCTCAAATAAATGCCAAACAAATGTACTAAAGAATCTCTCTCATCAGGTTCTGATGAGCCATAGCACACCTAGTCATGCCTGAACCACCTTAGGACATGCACAGGCACCGTTGGCACAGGACAGAGTAAGGTCCTAACGGAAAATGGGGATACAGCGAAGATGGACAAAATAAGGGTGAGTGTGGGAAAGAGCAAACCAAGGAACACCTTCTGGTATGCGCCTACCTGATGGAACTCTGTACCCTTGTCGAAAGAGTTTAACCCCAGAGCACAATCCTGTAATAAACACCGGTCAGTGTTATTCAAATTTAAAGCGAAAATATTGTTATGGCCTTAAGATTGAATTGTGGAAGGAACTGTCTCTTAGTGATATGGAAAGGTTGATAACAATTTGAAGAGCAATCCTTGGTAGTGGAAATTTCTACTACAATACAAATACAAATACCATGAAAATAATTTGAAAGCTCAGGATAATTTGTTCATCTTTCCCACTACATCACATTATCTTTAAGGTAGTGACCCGAATGGCAGAAGAAGTAGGCTCAATGGCCAGATGGTAAACACTTTGTATGAAAGTGCCTATTGTACATGCAGATGAGTGCGTGCGTGGGTGTTTGTGCGTGTGTGCGTGTGTATATGCGTGTGTGGGTGGGTGGGTGTGGTGTGAGCATGTGTGCATTTTTTCCCGTTGCTGCCCAAATGTTAGTTTGTTTCTGTTTGTGCCTACATACCTATGGTAAAAGACCGCAATCATCCTTAAAGTTTATTATTTTTCATGTGACTATTTTTCACAGACCTTGTTCAAATTCAAGTGGAAAAACAAAGATTTTTTTTTCCAACAATGAAATTAATGGGCATCCATCATAAAATAATATTTTTGGGGCTTTGAAATAATTTTAAAATGTTATGAAGGATATCTGAACCACAGTTTACACTTGTTTGACTTAAGTTGATGAAATGATAGCATATAAGGTTGCACACTTGCATAAATTTGCATAATTAATTAGTTTCAAAACATTAAATTTATTATTTTCTTAAATTCTAATGCTTATTCTAGCAATTTAACATGATATTTATTGTGAGTGCTAAATTAGGAGGCCATTATGACGGTAAAAAGTGGATACAACCAGGGAGGAATAGAGACAGAAGCTCAAAAATTGTTAATTTGGCGGCCATTTTGTTTATGCAAATTAGGTGGTGAAAACGTGAGAAATCGGCTTGGGAACCGGTCTTATCAGATTCAGCACACTTGAATTATGTGAAATAGACTGGTTCCCAACTTTTACCTAAAAATGCTTCTAAAAGCTTATAGAGGCCTCTTTTTTTAGAAATGGCTCTAGACTAGAAGAAATTATTTTTGTTTAAGCCTGTATTGTACATCATGTTATAATAATATACAGGGCCATTCCACGGCAAATGGTCCTGAGCACCAAAAAATATTATTGGCAAGTGAATGTCCAAATATGAAATTTTTCAATATAACTACCCACAAAATCATATTTTAACACTGATTTCGCATAATTATTACCGCTAACAAAAATATGTGTTTCAGAGCATACAGTCTGTTATGCTAGGTTCACACTGCTGATATGATCAACTCGATCAAACCCGATCACCATATTTGGGAGCATTTTGGCTTGGTCGGTAATGGTCGGGAAGGGTGATCGGGGTCAATCTACACTGAAAACCTAAACGGGTAGACCAACTAGCTTTAAAGCTAGTCGTAGTGATGCCCAGACTGACTAGCTTTAAAGCTAGTCGGTCACGACGGACTAGTTTTCCTTCAACATAACCCGGTTATTACGGACTAGCTTTAAAACTCGTCCGTCTCTACGGACTAGCTTGAAAGCTAGTCCGTCAAGTTAGTCCGTCAAGACGGACTAGTTTTAATGCTCGTCGGTCACGACGGACTAATTTTAAAGCTCGTCCGTCGTGACCGACTAGTTTGACGGTCTAGCCTAAAAAGCTGGTCGTAGTGATGCCCAGACTGACGAGCTTTTGAGCAGGACTAGCTTTGCAGCTAGTCGGTCATGGTGTAAAAGCTAGTCCGTCGCGCTTTTCTGCCGCGATGTTCTTGCTGCTGTCTTGACAGACTAGCATGACGGACGAGGTTAATATGGCTTCACCACTGGTCAGAGACGTCAAAATAATCTGAAATATTAGAAGACATTATAAAGATACGATTAAAAACATGCATTTTGTCACAAGAATTTGAGCAAAAAATAAATAAACATTTTATTATGATGATATAAATCAGAAGACAGGAATTAATACAGGAGGCACAATTAGTTAATATTATGGCAATTAACAAATTATGGGGGCACGGGGCCCAGGAGTCGCCGCCATGGCTTGCATCATCATGACTTTTTGTTGAAGGTCTACCTGCTTTTGCATTTTCGGCGTATACACTTGTCCTTGAAAGCCACTTCAGAATCCCAAAGTCGCGCCTCTAATCCAATACTCTTTTTTTTTTTCAGATACAAGTAATCTAAAAGAAAAGTGGCGCCTATATTCATTATTAGAATTAAATTTCAATTTTCATAATTTAATGTGATCGTTACTATCGTTGTAAATACACACAATTTTTTAAATTGATTGGCAAGACATAATTTTTCGCGTTGGTGATTATAGCATCAATCTAATGTGAAAAAAACGCTATCTGTGAACTGAAACATAAGGAATTAAAAAAAAGAGTACTCACACATTCATGTCACAGGAGGGAGTCGCCATTATAAATCAAAAATCTTAAGCTTTACGGGTATATCCAGTGGTGCGTCTGTACAGTTTGCTCATTAAATGGAATTACATACAAGATAAATGCAACTAATACAATGTAATAGTGATGTCTTTTTCGCAATTGCGCATGTTATTCAATCAATTGTACCACTTTCTATTCACTGCTGTGCCTAAGCCAGGCATTCACGACAGAATCTATAAGAATAAGGTTCAATGGGTTCTATAGTAACGAAGTAATTCAATTAGCCCTGTAATTAAGGCGCGTCCCACTGGCTCTTTAGGATGATTAAACGTAATGAATTGCGGATTGTTTGTTTTGTTTTTTGTTTTTTGTTGCGGATGAACGAAATTTGTTATACGCAACTCATGCGCCAATTAATCCTCCGTCAGTGGACCGGGACTTAAAGAACGGAACAGATATTTCTAAGCCTACTCATGATGGCATACCTTGTCACGATTTATGTTATTTCGGCTATCGTAATGCTTCAGATTGTCAAGCAAACAACCTTGTTGAGAAATGCTGATTGTATCCACTTCTTATTCACTTTGTTGCTAGCGGGGAATTCACCAGCCAATCTGTAAGGAAATACCGGGTTCTTGAAGTTCTATAGTAACAAGGTATTCAATTAGCCCTGTAATTTGAAAATGGAGAACAATTTTGAATCTAACCGGTACTTGTGAATTGCAACTTTGTTCATGATAGATGTTATGTCTGCGTAAGCTTTCAGATTGTCAAGCAAAACACCTTTGTTTCAGAATGTAATCAACCTTGGATTATGCTCGAAACAGAATAAATAGAGAGGGTACATTGAAAAACGACAATTGCCAACTATTTGTATCAAAAGCTAGTCAGTCATTCTAATGGGTGAACTGTCCTACCACCCCCCCAACTACTTTTTTTGACCTAGTCGGTTACGGTCGATGAGACTAGCATCAAGCTTGACGGACGAGCTTTAAAGCTCGTCCGTCAAGTTGAGAAGATTGTAGATTCAGTTGTAATGCTAGTCAGTTTGATGGACTAAGCATGGCAGACACTTAAAAACTAGTCCGTCTTGACCGACTAGCTTTAAAGCTAGTCGGTCCATTGACGGACGAGGTTAGGTTTTCAGTGTACCTTGATCTACCTTGATCGGCCTCACTCGCCCTTCCTACTCGATATGTTTTGACATGTCAAAAAATATCGAGTAGGAAGCCCGAGCTTCAGCAGGTCGAGCAGTGATCGAGAAGAGGTCGAGTCGATCGGAAAACGGTCGTATAATGAATCTAGTTTGGTCGGGATGATTTCCCCCCGATCTGCTATTCCCGATCAGCTCGGTTCATACTCGATACTACACGATGGCTTTCCAATCATCTCGATTAAAAAAAAAAATCACAGCTCGACCTCAGGTTCAGGGCAGCTATTTATCTCTCCGACTGAACTCGATTACAACTCGACCTATATTCGACCACACTCGATCACATCCCGATATACATCTCGATCGCACTCGACAATAGTCGAACACATACTTCTAAATTTTTTGAGTTTGTGTTTCAGATAAAATACAATAAATCAAGACATTTTATTCTAAACTATAGGACTATGATTATGCTAAATCTGAAGAAGACTTAATGTCGAAACAACACGAACAAGGATTGTATAATTATATGCCATGGCTGGGGCGGACAGGCTTATTCAATTCACTCAGGTCGAGCATAGCAAAACAGAAACATGTCTACCTCCCCTCCTTGATCCACCCCTTAGAGTTATCCAAAATATTTATTTCCCAAATGATTGGAAGAAACTAGTGAATGTATTCAAAAACTGGTAAGATTTTTTTCCTCATGTGCCATAATGAATTGTGAAAGAAATGGATAATATAATATTTTCTTTATTATAGCTTGGTAAATAAACACAACACAAAAAGAAAGTTCCCCCTATTTCAGATATCAATAATTTTTGAACCAGGATGAATTATAAAAAATCTAATTATATGTCCATGTAGGAAATTTAATTAACTACAATGGGAACGAATTTTAGGAAAAATCATCAAGTCATGCTTCAGTGAGTAATGGTTGAATGCAGAAATGTCATTTTTTTAAAGTTCGCAAAAGGGACACTTTTATAACTAGAAAGGGGCACTTTTAATACAAAAAAGTGCCTCTTATTACTCCATATGTCTTATGAAACCCAAATTTTCGGCTCGCGCTTCGCGCTCGCAGATACGAATTAGGGTCTACAATAAACTTAAATTTTAAGCTCATAATTTCCAAAACACTCGCGCTTCGCTCTCGCGGATACTTAATAGGGTCTTTAATGCACAATTAACTCCAAGTTTGAGCTAAAAAATTTCGGCTCACGCTTCGCGCTCGCAAATACTAAATATGGTCTATAATGCACAATAAACTCCATTTTTAACTCGAGCTTCGCGCAGCGGATATTTAATAGGGTATTATGATGCACACTAAACTCAAATTTTTCGGCTCGCGCTTAGCTCTCGCAGATACTAAATAGGTTATATGCACAATTAACTCGAATTTTCAGCAAAAAACTTTCAGCTCGCGCTTCGCGCTCACGGATACTAAATAGGGTCTATACTGAACAATTATCTCAACATTTTAGGCTCGCGCTTCGCGTTCGCATTCCTTTTGTTTACAATTAATAAAATTAAAGGCAAATTTTCTGCGCACCCCTACTTATCTGAACACTTTTCTCTTAAAGCCTCTGGTCTCAAAGGCCCCCTCATCAGAAAAAAGTGCCCCTTTTCCATCGTGACCCCCCACTTTCAAATTCGTTCCGCCGCCTCTGTGCAGGAGTGATATTCACTCTTGAAAAAATAAACATATTCGCTCTTGAAAAAACAGACATACTTCAGCGAGGGAGCGAAGCGTTCAAGTCGTGAAGGATGTGTCCCCACTCACACGGTAGGGACTTCTTGCAATTTGGGACTTTTAATACCTAACAGGATCGAAATAAAAGTACCTTATACTTTTAGGATTTTTAGTAATTTTGTTTTATACCGGTACATTTTTTAATTTTTTTTTGGAAAAATGAAGGTAAATGAAAGAAAAAGGCGGTAAAACTAGCAAAAGGAGTTAATTTTTCTTTAATTTATAATGTTTAATGATAATTGTTCAAAACGCTTATAGTATAGTATTACCTGGTAGTTATTGGATGCAGCTGTAATGCGGCAAATCGTTAACGAAATTGAAAAGATTCTTTTTCATCCAACCCTCAAAAATTAAAATTATAAACAATTTTTTAAACCAACTTCTTCATAAAATTGTCTTTGCCAATCATTATATACAAAAATATCCATTAAAATTCATTTTGTGATTTCTTCCTTCTTAAAAGACAATTTCTACCACTTCGCCCAAAAGTGCAACTCAGTTAATTACATCCCTACGCACAGATCTTTCCCTTCATTTGCAGAAAACGGAACAAGAATTCGAAGCTTGTCCTAGCTGTCAATCTTCTCGGATCAAAATCGTGTAGACGTCTAGTCTATTGATCGTGTAATGATCGTTTATACATCGACTCAAATCGAAGTAATCGAGTACTAATCGAGGTGTTTATCGAGGAGAGATCGGAGATCATCGTGTATGGATCGTAAACGATCAAACAGGGGATCGGGTAGGGCTCGTGTAGATACCCGATCAAGCACTTGGTCGAGAATGATCGGGGGGAAATTGATGTTTTGACCTGATCGGGTTTGATCGAGTTGATCAGATCGGCTGTGTGAACTTAGCATATTTAAGGGGGGGATCACTTAAATTCAAAGGTAAAATTGAAAACCCCATAATTTGACTAATTTTACTACAATATTGATTCTTTTAACTTTTATTCATCATCAATTAGATATTGTAATTGAATCTATGTTACATTTTAATAGGAAAGAGGCAACTTTTCGAGAAAAAAAATTGTTAACAAAAAGCCTCATCACAAGATGTAAGTTACGTTACAAAAACATCATAAAGTTTTATCTCTCAAAAACTACTTGAATAGAATTTAATTTGCGTTACATAAAAGCTGGTGTATGTTGCCAAATAGCATTGTAAAAAATTATAACATTTCAGTAACATCTTCATAGGATAGTGTCGCTGCAAAAATGTGTAACTTACGTAACGTTACGTAAGTTTAATACACATCTAGCTAAGTAGACTACATCAGTGTACTGAGTGAAAATTGTGTAGAGCTTTTTGAAACTTGACAGAAAGTTAAAATTATTTCAAAACAAGTGCATTAATTTTTATCCAAATTTTATAGCAAAAATAAAGCTACAAATTATTGAAATTAACAAAATCCCTCAAAATTATGAACAATGTGGGACTACACTTGAATTGTATTGCTTATGATGCAAATATTTCAAAAACTAAATGAAATAAAGCAATATAATCTTCAGTTTTGATTTCCTACGGTCATGACGGTGTCATTCTACAAAAGTAAAGATAAAACGACTGAAACAATTGGATGGTAGATATTTTCTTCATTGAATTTATTGAATGTACAGTCTGTGTCAAATAAAATGGTACAAGTGGAAAACATTTCTTTATAGTATGAAGTTTAATCAAAGTCTGCTATTGTTTTTCATCACATTTGGTGTTGTAATTTTTGAAATATGACTAGTTTCTCTACAATTAAGAAAAATCCATTTTTCGCATGCCGTCCCATGCCTTTGTGTATAGGTTTAGCATAATGGCCATAAAGTGCTCATTTTCGATTTGTTTCTCGTCGCACAAAATTTAGCATAACTTTTGTTTTACGAATACAAATTATACAGAACAAAGTGCATCAGAAAGAAAAATCCTCTGGCTTTATTCTGGTACTACATACACACATTATCTGAAAATATTTCACACCGAAATAATTGTTTTCCGAGTGTACCATTTTTTTTTGGACACAGACTGTATGTTGAAGTGGTGTGTTCATAGTGTGTCCACATAGTTCGGTTTCTGACAAAGTGGTTTAACACACAATAGTCATATATTCATACAGAGTGTGCACTGCTTTTCACACAGTTACCTTACGGTGGTGTTTATTCCACTATATGAAAAAAATGTGGTCATGGTATTGCCACAGTGTGATTTCACTATATTTACACAGCCAACCATGTAAAATATAATGTGGGTTGTCACAGAATGATTCATAGTGTTACGACACTGTGTTCAAACAGCCAGCTGTGTGAACATTATGTGGTCATAGTGTTGTAACAATGTGATTACACAATCATAGTGTCACTACCGAATGGAAGTTTCCCATGATGTGTGGTATTATGGGAATTGGCTCATTTGCATAGTGATTTACTATGCACAAATGAATGTTTTACGAACTTTACATTACTGTAGAGTAATTCGCTGCTTATTAATTCTGTTTGTTTGTTTTTCTGGGTTTTTTAAATATTTTTAATAGGGAACATATTTCCTAAACACACACTGATATCAAGAGCAATGAATATGAAAATGAATCAAATCAAATATAGAAAATGCTTAACCCTAACCCAATATATTTTGGGGAAATGGTGGTATATATAAACTCAACTTAAAAAGTAAGTACCTTCTATTACAGATATCAACATTTTTTTAACCAGATGAAATTTTAAAAAAGTCTAATTATATGTGCGTGTACGTAATTTTATTAGCTACCATGTGAGCGATTTTTAGGAAGAATTTCATCATGGCATTCTTCCGTGAGCAATGGTTGGAGGCAGAAATGCCATTTTTTTTTAAAAGTTCACTAGCAGATTATCAGACATTTGATAAATGATTTCGGAACAATCAGGGACGGATCTAGCTTGTTGGTAAAGGGGGGGGGGGGGGTTTACCCGGAGTGAAAATTGTAGCCAGGCACTGCGAGGGTGCGAAGCGCTCGAGGGGGGGGGAGGTGTGAAAGGGGGTATCCCCCTTTTTTTCACTTTGACATTTGAAATGATGCAATCTGGTGCATACTGTTTTTTTTTTTTTTTTTTTTTTTTTTAGGAGGGGGGAAGGGGTTAACCCCCTAACCCCCCCCCCCCGCGTATCCGCCACTAACAATATTCAAATTATTCTACACCACACTTGTTAAAAAGATGCCACATGTGCGCCCAAACATACACATATCAATTTTAGTTGTAAACTTAAAAGATAGAGGGCGCTACCATTCTACTGAAAGCGAACTCGCCCATTGACTTTTTTGTTTTTGGACAGTTTTTCACTTTTATTTTCTTTATTGTGGCGAGCAACTACCTTTTCAAAGAAATGTTTGCTCTGATTAAGCACGCTAAGAGTCTGAATTTTTCAAAAATACGAATAACTTATTGCAAAGGAAAGAAAAAGTCCTGTCACTTTTGTCAATTCGAAAGCCTAGTCAAATTTTTGTACAATATGGTATATTTTGCTCTCAAAAAAGCTCATGCACTGCATAGTTTTGATTCTCAATGCCGCATTATTATATTATAGCTTATTGTTCGCAGGACAATTAAAAGCTTGAATTCTCAGCTTTCCGGAGATGGTACATTCATTCTAATTGATTAAAAAAAGGTCCTTTAACTTTGAACATAATCATAAGGTTGCAAACGTACGCTTATCACATGCATATCGCATAGAAACATGTGATATATATATCACAATATATCTGAATTGCATATTCTGATTACAATTTCAGCACAATAATGTTATAAGCTTGCCCAAATGTGTATTTCCTCCATCTGGTCTGGAGAATCTATTAACTAACACCATGATAAAAGTTCATCAATTTCTTTCATCTCCACGAGTAGTTTGCTCAAACGAACGGACAATTCCATTCCACTGCATGGTAGTCTTTTTACGCGAGTTTTTGTGAGCTAAGTTTTTATTGCAGCCAGCTATATACATTTCTGCACTTCTCAGCCGTATTTCCAACGTCACTTTGTTGCGTCTGGCCTCTTAGATAATGGACGCGCCTTGTTTAATTACGATTTAATGCCGCACATGGGTATACGTTAACTTTGCATTTAGCATAGAGTAAAATTGATATGAAATTAGGTCAGGGTGAAATTTCCCGGTTGGATGAGCACTGTGTTTTTATAATGAATAAAAAAAAAAAAAAAAAAAAAAAACCCAAGTCCAAAGGAGGTCATTTCGAGAAAATCGAAAAAGTGGATATTTTTTTTAATTTGTGCAATTAAAGTATATTTGGCCAAAATACATCAGAGAACATCATAAAACAAATTTAAGCGAACGTCTTTTTGTGAACATTAATATTCACGTTACTTGTGGGAGGGGCGTTTTGTCTGGTGGACTTGGGTCGTTTTTAGAATCATTTGGACTTGGGTCATATTTCCATTCATATACATGGTAGACCTCTGTAGTACTGAATGTATAGAAATAATACACAAGAGATATGTTTTATATATCATACAAAGTGCCCCTTTCTTTTTTTTTTTTCATAGCTGATGTGTTTTGGGTTGAGCAAGCGGGTGTGGGTGTGTGGGTGTGGGTGTTAAATGTGAGGACATGTGGATGTGTTGCAAACACTAACAAATCAAAACAGAGTTTGCAAAATGACGTATTATTCATGTTTTACAATTCCCTCTTCCTCCATGCATGACACCAAGAAGTCTTAAACACTCAAGCAACAGTTAATGAATGGGGGGGGGAGGTGGGTATGGTCCCTCCCTTTTATTTTTTTCATTTTTTTTTTTATTTAAAAGAAAAACAAGAAATACAGCAGGCGTTCCCACTTAAGCTCATGTTGGGGTGTAAATGGAGTGAGAACTTTTCCTTAGCAAGGACCTTTATTTTATGCTTTCCAGAGATTTCGGGGTAAAATGCTTTTGTAAACTGGCAAAAATTTTTTTTTATTGCTTGCCAGTGAATTTGGGGGAAAATTTTTCAAAAACGTTAAACTTAATTTGCGTTGTGAGCGAATTTTGTAAGAAAACATCAATCCTGAATCCTTCCCTGCATGCCAACATCTACACACGCACATCAGCATAGGAATGATTCCCCCCCTTTTTTTTGAGGAGCTACTTTTTTTAATATTGACTCACACCCACCCAAACACCCCTCACACACCCTCTGACACACACATGGTATTATTATATCCAAATAACACAGAAGCACAAACATCTTCGAGTGAACTTCAACTTCTTACTTTTTTCATGTAAAGTGGAAATCTGTAATGAGAGAGGGCGCTATGATATGAATGAAAGAAAAAAGAAAAGAAAAAAAAACAAGTCCTGGACTTTGGCTTTTTTTTACATTCATACCAGATTCTTTTCTTTATTTAAGGCATTTCTGAGATGATTTCAGATTTATCATTTATACACCAGATGAATCATTGTATAAGGAACAATTTCCCTATTTAACTCAATTTTGCCAAAAATTGGACTTAGGCCTCTTTTTTATTTTCATTAGGGTACATGCAGGTAATATGGCCCCCTAAGCTCATTTGCCTAATTTGCTTAAAATTACAAAATGACACACAGTCTAATCTTTGTTTATATGAATCAACAACTACTGCTCTAACTCTTATTGTGAAGAAAAACAATTATCACCAACCCCCCTGTCTGCAATATTCAAATGTTGACGTCATAACCAAAGTGCCCATATTACCTGCATGTGCAGGTGATATGGGCACATGTATTTACTACTACTACTAGATCGAGGGCAGAATAGCATTTAGCCTGTGCCGTCTCGGGCTCCATGAACATAATTTCTCCAAACAAATCTATCTTACATGACTGTTTGTAGTTCCTGGTTGCTAGAAAGTCCAGTATCTTTTTTGAGTACATTCACAAAAGTATCTCGGCAACGTCCTCTTTTCCTGTTGCCTTGCTTTGGTTCCCAAAGGATGAGCGGATTGGCAGAGAGTTCGGGATGTCGCATACAATGACCTGCTAGTTTCAGTCTCCTCATACGAATTTTAACTGATACTCGTGGTAAATTGGCATAAAGATTTACATTGCTTACAAATTCATACCAACAAACATTGAGCGCTACCCTCAGCATACGTGTATACACTCCATCCAGTGCTTTTTCCAGTTTGGATGTTAGTGTCCAGGTTTCAGACCCATAAAGTAACACAGATTCAACTGTTGCTACAAAAAGCCTTCGCTTTAAGTTGTCATTTAGTGTAGATTTCCACACTTTCATCATCTTGTGTAAGGCAACCCATGCAAGTGCCCGCCTCATTTTAATGTCATGTTCAGTTGAAGAGATCCATGATCCTAAATATTTAAAGTCATTTGTAACCTCTAATGTTGCCCCATCTGAGGTAGCAATACATATACCTGTATGAGTGCTATTAATTGCCATTGTTTTCGTTTTCCTTGCGTTCACTTGCAGTCCAATACGTTTGCATTCAGTTTCCACAGCTTTCAATAGCTTCCCTGCCTTCACTACAGAGTCTGATAACAGAGCAATGTCATCTGCAAAGCTCAAGTCTGTTATCATTACTGGTGGTACACGTCTGCTCTTCCGAGGAAACAAAGTAAATCCAAGTTCCTCGTCCTTACCACTGATGGCTGAGCGCATTGCATAGTCAAGTGCTATGACAAACAGGAAAGGAGCCAGTGTATCACCTTGTAAGACTCCTCTATGTATCTCAAAATAATCTGTCTCACCATCAGGGGAACAAACCTTTGCGTGGGTGTTCGAATATGTGACACTGATGGCTTGGACCAGTTTCTCTGGGATTCCATATGCTTGCAGTATGTTGAAGAGTTTTCTTCTGTGAATACTGTCAAAAGCTTTACTGAAGTCTACAAATGTGATGACTGCTTCTAGATTTCTCTCTCTCACACCTTCAAGTATTCTTCTGAGTGCTAAGACCTGTCCTACAGTTGAGCGATCTTGACGGAAGCCATTCTGAGAGTTTCTGAGGAGAGGATCTACAAATGGTCGAATCCGATTTAGGATCATTCGGTTATATGTCTTTGCCACTACAGAGCTCGGGCTTATTCCACGATAATTATCTACCTTTGTTAGATTCCCTGACTTTGGTATTGGGATAATATTAAGGGTAGACCCAACACCTGGTAGCTCTCCTTCATCATATGCACGGTTTATAATTTCAAGAATTAGTTCATCAATGGGAACATATTTTATCACTTCAGGTGT
>CALNVZ010003569.1:0-11660 GCA_940671915.1 Paracentrotus lividus | reverse complement strand
ATCCTATAAATTTTATGTAGTTACTTGAATTGTCTTTCTTTCCTTCTTCTCTCCTATAAATCCTTATGGATGTCTTGTTTTATCTTCTTTCTCTCCTCGTCTCCTACAAATTCTTATGTATGTCTTTGTTTTTGTCTTTCTTTCCTCTTCTGTTCTATAAACTGTTATGTATTTCATTGTTTTGTCTTTCTCTCCACTTCTGTCCTTATAAATTGTTATGTATTTCATTGTTTGTCTTTCTTTCCTTTTCTTTCCTATGAATCCTTATGTATTTCTTTGAATTGTCTTTTCTTTCCTCTTCTCTCTCACAAAATCCTCATGGATTTTTGTTTTATCTTCTTTCCTCTTCTCTTCCAATGAATAATTATGTATTAATAGTTTTGTCTTTATCTTCTCTCCAATTTAATTCTTATATATTTCTTGTTGTATCTTCTTTCACTCCTCGTCTCCTACAAATTCTGATGTATTTCTTTGTTGACTTTCTTTCTTCTTCTCTCCTATAAATTCTTGTGTATTTCTATATTTTGTCTTGTTTCAATTCTCTTCCAATAAATCCTAATGTATTTTATTGATTGTATTTCTTCCGTATGTATTTCATTGATTTTTTCTTTCTTTTTGCTTGTTCATTCTCTCTCCATCTTTTATTATTTATTTGTTTGTTATTCTTCCTTTCATGTTATTGTCTACCATTTCTCAAGTCTTTCCTTGTTATAATCCTTCTTTGTTTGGTATATCGTCCACTGATTTCATCATTATTTTTGGGGGTGTGTTTCTTCCGTCTTTCTTCAGTTATTCATTATGTATTTCAATAGAGGAGTGTATTATATTCAATAATTCTAAAGTTGAATTCAGAAATGACACTTTTTTTAGTTTCATCGAAGTGGAGAATTAATGGATGTTTATAAAAACGAGCTGCCTGAACGTCTGGCCAGCCCAATTACAACCCATTACACCCTCTGTGGATTTTGAGCCCTGTCATATCTGTCACCAATATCACATCAATTATTTCTGTTCTGTTAGGTAGTCTGTAAAATCTTATGTATTTCACTGTTTTGGTCTAACTTCGTTCTCTCTTGTATAAATCTTTATTCATTCTTTATTTTCGTTTTTTCCTTCTTTTCTTTAATATTTGTTATTTCTTTATCCTTCTTGGCTACTGTTTCTTATGTATTTGTTTATCACTCTTCTTTGTATAAATTCTAGTGAATTTCTTCTATAATCCTTCTTTCTACTCCTCTTCCTATAAATTCTTATGTATTTCATTGCATTGTTTCTTTTCTTTCTTCTCCAGTAGATTGTTATGTATTTATTCGTTTTGTGTTTCTTCCTTCTTCTCTTCAATCATATCTTTATGTATATCTTTGTTCAACATTCTTTCCCCACACTTCTATAAATTCTTTTGTATTTCTTTGTTTGTCTTTCTTTCCTTTTCTCTCCTGTAAATTATTTGCATTTAATAGAGTATATCTTTCATTCCTTGACAATATAATTAAGAAAGTAGGTTGCAATAGTTGTTACCTACAAGGGTCCGTTCCTAGCTCTTTGTGGGTCCTCTTGACTACATCACTTTGGAATGTGGTCTCTTTCACATTATTCTGTTATTAACTTATCTATGACGTGATGTAGGTAGTTTAATGTAATCAGAAAAGATTAACTTTAGTCATGTTGCTAAAATATGGAGTTGCACACTTTAATAGCACGGTTATATTACTGTTTTCTTTTTATCCAACTAGACTGTTCACATTTACATTTTTTTAAATATGGTTTAACTTTAATCTTAAGCGAGATTGTCTAGTTAAAAATTCAATGGCAAATATATTACTAAGTTGTTATCTCATAATCTAAGCACGTTTCATATTTTTCTCTTTTACATTATATCTTACAGGAAATCAGCTGGGAAAGTTTCCACTGTATCGTCTTCAATCCTGAGAAGGACTACAGGTGCAACAGCAGGATGTTTATTTACTTATCGAAAGTAGATAAAAAATAATGATGAAAAAAGAAAGATGAATGAAACATAAATCAAAGAACAATATCAACAATAAAGAAAACAAAGTGATAAACACAATACAAAAAAATCAGTCCCTTCATCTTTGTAAGTTAAAGTAGTGTGAACAAAAATAATGTGAAAGAGAACACATTCCAAAGTAATGTAGTCAGAGGTCCCACACAGAGCAAGGAAACGAACCCTATATTGCACAGATTAAAGTTATTCCCTACTTTATATTGCAAAGATTAAAGTTAGTCCTTATTTAACTAACATATTATTTATGATAATAAGGTAAAACCCAAAACCTGCCAAAACATACCCTGCTAGCCAATCTAGCGCTAACCCTAAGACCCTAACCCTAACCCTAACCCTAACCCTAACCCTAACCCTAACCCTACCTAACCCTAACCCTAACCCTAACCCTAACCCTAAACCCTAACCCTAACCCTAACCCTAACCCTAACCCTAACCCTAACCCTAACCCTACCCTAACCCCTAACCCCTAACCCTAACCCTCTAAACCCTAAACCCTAACCTAACCCTAACCCTAAACCCTAACCCTAACCCTAACCCTAACCCTTACCCTAACCCTAACCCTAACCCTAACCCAAACCCTAAACCCTAAACCCTAACCCTAACCCTAACCCTAAACCCTAAACCCTAACCCCTAACCCTAAATGGGGAGAAAAAAAATTATGTCTTAAAATTGTTTGAAACACCTCCGAAAAAAAAAAATTTATTCTGAAAAAAAAAAACTTAAAAAAAAAAACGAACAAAAAAATTTTCAAAGAAGCCTGGAGCTAACACTGAAAAGAGTAACGAGTTGAAATTCACATATGTTGGACCTTGGACCATCTCAATAATATGTGTGAATTTTGAACTCTTAAATACAATTAGTCTTCCTTCCAGACTTGATTAATTATTTCTTATGTACATATATATGGCAACTTTCAAAGCGGCTGGAACAAAAACTAGTACGAGTTAAGATCTCAAATTTTGGGGGGTAACTTATCTCGATGAGGTCTATCATATATATAAAAATTAATTCCTAACTAAGACTTTGATTTTGAACATTGGTGACTGACTCTAACCCTAGCCCTAACCCTAAACCAAAACTCTAAACCACAAACCCTGAAACCAAACCGTAAAACCCTAAACCCCAAATCCTAAAACCCTTCTGGCAGCTGAGCTCTGTAGCTCTCAAAAACAAGAGCAATTAGATCCAGATAAATAAAATTATATTGTTCCTACAGTTAAAACAAACTACTGAAAGTTTCAGATCAAATGAAAGTCATCTACTACCTTAAAACTGTGTAACAAACAACGCCAGGCATACAGCCGAACACCAGTAGCCTCTGCCGCAAGCTATAATTATGTTGGCAAAATAAGCTAAATCAAATAAAATGTGATTTGAATATCATAAAATGTTACTACATCCCTTGAACGGTCAGAGATTTTATCAATGCATTATGAAATGCATTCTCAGACTTTTAGGAAGCCCTTAGTTTAAAAAAAAGAAAAAAAGGATTTCAGGCATAAACCTCAGTGAACTTTAACATTTTACCAATACACAATGTTTACAATAACGAGATTCTATTTTATATGGTGACCTACTTTCATATCTCAAATGGTTTTGCGATATTCCAATAATGAGGAAAATACGTGTATTGTCTTAAGTTGACCTCTGCGACCTTTACCTGTGACCTAAATTTGCCAAAATCGAATCAAATCACTTTTTTTGAGATACCCTCTGTCATGGGCAGTTCATACCTTAATCATTTCTGGAGATGACACAACAAGTCACATTTTTGTTATTTCAGAAGTGACCGTGTGACCTTCATTCTCCAAAATTGTATGATACCCGTTATCATACAGATCACAGTTACTATAAAACTCAGCTCTGTAAACTGCAGTTTGAACAGCACGAGCGATGGTACCTCTCTGACATCAGAGGGGATTACGATGAAGACAGAGCAGCCTTGACGAACCCTATTTCGTTTTCGGAATAAAGAACCTTCGGAATGACGGACCCTATTTCGTTTTCGGAATGACGAACCCTATTTTGTTTTGGGAATGACGAACCTTCGGAATGACGGACCCTATTTCGTTTTCGGAATGACGAACCATCTGATGTCGAACCCTATTTTGTTTTCGAAATGACGAACTTTCGGAATAACGAACCTTCAGAATAACGAAACTTCAGAATAAAGAACCTTCGGAATTACGAACCTTCGGAATAACGGGTGCTTACTGTATAATAGAAATAGTATTATTAATTACGTTAAGAATCAGACCACTCGATATCAATATAATAGCTCAACAAGATGTAAATTTGAATATAAACTAGTTAATAGAAAAATGCAACTTTTCTTGTCTCGGCATGTGGCAAAAGGCATAATATAAATCTAATGAAAATTCATGTACACTGTCCGTCATATAGGTGGAATATTTTTTGCCGCTATAGAGACATGATTTTGCTCTGACTTTAATTTCTTGAATATGTTTGTCCCTGCTTTTACTTTTTGGGACCCTGGGTATAATTTGGACATTTTCCAAACCCTTCACGTGGACCTTTTTCCAAAAAAGTCTTGTCGACCCCCGTGGGGCCCATTTTTGTCATTTTTTCTCATTTTGGGGCCATTTTTTGTTTTCACGGCCGATTAAGCCCCCCTCAGACTTACCCCCAGGAAAAGCGACTGAGGTGTACTATTTTATATTGTTCTTTAAGTTATATCTATTCTGGGGACAGGCTAAGGTCTCTTGTGTAGGGGAGGAGTTGAAGTAGAAAACGAGATTGGTGAAAATTCGGAATATTTTATTCCATCTTTATGCTGAAAACAAAAGAAATGAAAAACCACCTTTAACCCTTAAATATCATCATTTTCCCCTTAAATTTTGTTTAGCCTAGATGACAAGGCTGTAAATAGTCATTATTGATAATATTTTGTTTTGATTTATGTTTGGTTGAGATTTTACAATACAATTTAGGGAAGATAGAAATTTCCATGGTGTAAAAATTAATAAAATGAATGTTAAACCCCAATCAAAATAAATTTTGACCCCTCCCCTAAACAAAAGAGTCGAGCCTGTAACCATTAAACTAGAAATAATTTAAAGAACAATAACAAATCTCCACCTCAGACGTGTTTCCTTGGGCAGGACTGAGGGGGCGTTGGTGGGTCGCGTGAACAAAAAAGGGCCCCAAAATTAAGACTAAATGACGAAAATGGCCATCTTCTGGGGGTGACAAACTTTTTTGAAGAAAAATCCCCGGGAAGGGTTGAGGGAACGTCCAAGATATACCAAGGATCCCAGAAAGTGAAAGCGGTGACAAACACACTCAAGAAATTAATAACGGAGCAACATAACGTCGCTTGAGCCAGAAAAAAATATTCCACCTTTATGACAAACAGTGTAGTATTTGCAACTTTGTTTTGCCATTTTCTCTGTTAACTCCTTACATGCCACCCTGCCCAAACCTCTCTGCCGCACTGGTAATCCATACATGCCAGGGCCTATACCCCCCACTGCCAAGTTTTTCCCCCTTGTACTTAAAGATGACAGTCAATACTTTCTCATAACTTTTTTAAAAGTACGGTCGACAACAATGTTGTACTTATAACATGGTGGCATTCTTATTTGTCTCTAAAGTCACACCAAATTCTGTTTTTAAAAATAAGAGGGCAATTATCTAATCTTACATTGTTCCAAGGCGCGATTTTGTTTTTTATTGTGTGCGATTGTTTATGCACTAGGTCCTATCAAAATGGTGACAAACACATGAAATTACTAAAAACAAGGTTAATTTAAACTGTGTAAAGAGAATATTGGCCAATTAAAAGTCGGATATGGCCGCAGCAGAATAAAGCGGATTAACCTGTGAGTGTGCAGTGCGCAGAACAATAGAATCGGCGTAATCAATCAACGTTATTCCGAATGTGCGCAATCATGCTCGAAACAGGGGAGGGTAGGAGACAAAGCATGGATTAAGCAGTCAATAGTAGGCTAGCAAACATGAGTATGGCACCGAACAGTAGGCTACATATCATGCATCCGGCACGTAAAGAGTTAAAATATGGTAATAAAGACGTTTTATTTTGGTTTAGTTTTATGATAAACGAGTCTGTAAGCTCAACCTAATACTTCACGCATAACAATAAAATCGAGTTAATATGTCCAACCCTATCCCCCCCCCTCCCCTAAACTCTATTCGAAGAGGGGGTTAAACCAATGGCTGAGCCTCAACATAGATAGTGAAATATAAGGTTTCAAAACAAATTATGAGCATTAAGGAGGGGGTGGACCAGGCCGCCCACCCCTTTAATACGAGGGATGGGGGCAGGGAAAGGGGAGGGTGGATTACTAAATGGCTTTGCCCCAACCTTTATACCAGTTCCTATATACTTATTTTAACTAAATTATGAGCGTGCAGCGCAAGCTTAATATTTTGTCAATAACGACCGCAAATATGAAATATTTATTTGAAATATATATTTGTAAAAAAAAATGGAGGGGAGCTCAATGTTATCCCAGCCACGTTAAAATTATCACAGGGGCTTAATGATGTCTGACTTTTTTCCCCAACCCAAAAAGTGAAAGTAATGATAAAAATATTGGTGTTCAGTATTAGCAGAGTTAAATAAAATTATAATGTAAGGGCGATCGCTGATATCTGTACAGCATCAAAAATATTGGGAGGGCCCTTTAATATCAGAGCCCCCCCCCCCAGAGAAGAGGAAAGAAAGCCAATTCAAATAAATACATTAAAATTTATAGGACAGGAACAGGAAAGAAAGACAAAAACAAAGAAGTACATAAGAATTTTGTAGGGAGACGAGAGAGAGGGAAGATAAAACCACAGAAATATATAACGAATATACTAGAGAAAAGAGGAAATTAAAGACAATTCAAATAATACATAAAATTTATGGACAGCAACAGAACAGAAAGACAAAACAAAGACATACATAGGATTTATAGGAGAGAAGAGGAAAAAAGGGTAACCAAAGAAATACATTAGATTTAGAGCAGAGAAGAGGAAAGAAAGAAAAACAAAGAAATACATAACAATTCAGAGGAAAAAGAGGGAAAGGAAGATTAAACAAAGGAATACATCCAAGAATTTGTAAGGAGACGAGGGAGAAGGAAGATAACGAAAAAAATAGATAAGGAATTGTATAGAGGGTAGAAGGAAAGAAAGACAATTCATAAGAAATATCAGAAATTTGTAGGAGACGAGGAGAGAAAGAAAGATACAAAAAAATATATAATGATTTATATGAGAGAAGATGAAAGAAGAAATTCAAAGAAACAGATTCAGAATGTGTAGGAGACGAGGAGAGAAATAAGATAAAACAAAAACATCATAATGGATTTTATTGAGAGAAGAAGAAGAAGAAAGGACAATTTTATAGATACATAAGGAATTTTATAGGACGAAAGGAAAGTAAAGACAAACAATGAAATACATAACAATTTATAGGAGCAGAAAGGAAGAAAGACAAAAAGAATGAAAAACAAGAATACAAAAGATTTATAGAAGAGAAGAGGAAAGAAAGACAAAACAAAGAAATACATAACAATTCGAGGACAAAGGGAAGAAAAATTAAACAAAGGAAATACATCAAGAATTTGTAGGAGACGAGGAGAGAAAGAAGATAAAACAAAAAAATATAAGGATTTATAGGAGAGGAAGATGAAAGAAAGACAATTCAAATAAATACACATCAGAATTTTAGGAGACGAGGAGAGAAAAGAAGATAAAACAAAGAAATATATAAGGATTTATAGGAGGGAAGATGAAAGAAAGACAATTCAAAGAAACAGATAGAATTTGTAGGAGACGAGGAGAGAAATAAGATAAAAAAAGACATACATAATGATTATATGGAGAAGAAGAAGAAAGAACAGACATATTTAAATAGATACAATAAGAATTTAATAGGAGATCAAAAGTGAAAGTAAGACAAAACAAATGAAATACATAACAATTTATAGGACAGAAAGAGGAAAGAAAGACAAAAAGAATGATAAAACAAGAAATAAAAAGATTTATAGAGAGAAAGAGGAAAAGAAAGACAAAACAAGAAATACATAACAATTCAGAGGACAAAGGGAAAGAAGAGTTAAACAAGGAATACATCAGAATTTGTAGGAGACGAGGAGAGAAAGAAGATAAAACAAAAAATATATAAGGATTTATAGGAGGAAGATGAAAGAAAGACAATTCAAATAAAATACAACATTTTATATGGAAAGAACAGGAAAGAAAGACAAAAGCAAAGAAGATACATAAGAAATTTGTAGGAGAGAGGAGGAGAAATAAGATTAAACAAAGACATAAAATAAGGATTTTAGGAGAGAAAGAGAAAGAAGGGTAATCCATGAAATACATTAGATATAGCAGAGAAGAGGAGAAAACAAAACAAAGAAATACATAACAATTCAGGGACAAAGAGGAAAGGAAGATTAAACAAAGGAATACATCAGAATTTGTAGGAGACGAAGGAGAGAAAGAAGTAAACAAAAAATATATATTAAGGATTTATAGGAGGGAAGAGGAAAGAAAGAAATTCAAAGAAATACATCAGAATTTGTAGGAGACGTGGAGAGAAAGAAGATAAAAAACAAAAGAAATATATAAGGTTTATAGAGAGAAGATGAAAAGAAAGACGATTCAAAGAACAGATCAGAATTTGTAGGAGACGAAGGAGAGAAATAAGATAAAACAAAGACATACATAATGATTTTATATGAGAGAAAAAAGAAGAAAGAAAGACAATTTTAAAGAGATACATAAGAATTGATAGGAATTAAACGGAAAGTAAGAACAAACAGTGAAATACATAAAAATTATAGGACAGAAGAGTAAATTAAAGATGAAAGAAAGAAATAACATAGAATTTGTAGGAGAGAAGATGAAAGAAAGACAATTCAAAGAATACATAAGAATTTAAAGGATAGCAAATGAAGAAAAACAAAACAATGAAAGTACAAAAATAATTTTAGGAAAGAAGACAAAAGAAGGATAAACAAAGAAATACATAATATTTATAGAAGAGAAGAGGAAAGAAAGACAAAACAAGAAATACATAAGAATTATAGAAGAGAAAGGAAAGAAAGACAAACAAAGGAATAATTAGATTTTATAGGAGAGAAGAGGAACGAAAGAAAAAACAAAGAATCAATAAAATAATTAATAGGAAAGAAGGATAAAACAAAGAAATACTTAACAATTTAATAGGAGACGAGGAGAGAAAGAAGATGAAACAAAGAAATACATAATGATTTATAGGAGAGAAAAGGAAAGAACTGGTCAAAAGAGGGCTTTTCTAACTACGGTTACTTTGCAAGATTGACCAACTGCTATCGTTGCGTGCAATTCGACGTATGCTTGAGCAAGGACTCCTCATTTCATGAAACCAAATACAGCGTGTCCCCCAAAAGAATGTCCCTGCTGATTGGGCACTTAATAACTTCAATATCAAGAATTATTGTCAATTCCATATGCATATTTTGAAAGCCCTCATGATATGCGATTCTTGTGAAAATTTCAAACGTTTCGCTTCATTGGTTTTGAATGCACAGGCTCTTTTGTATGAGTAGTCATTTTTAGCCCATTCCAAAGTTTGATGAAAAGGAATACATTACAAAAATGCTATTCATTATTCTTGTTCACTTTTATTTCAATTTAACGACTCTGATGTTCATGCTTTTTTTTCAAGGAGCAATGCCATATCTTATTGGCCATGAAGTCTAGACTAGTTCGCGATTGAGTCTCGAGAGTCATGGAGATGTCTCCTGAGTCTCTGGAGAAGTGGTGGTGGAAATTGAAGTAAAAGCCTAACAAAATTAGTTTTTTGGCAGTCGTAATCTGCAGTCAACTGACATCGCCGATACTCTTTTGGTCTACTGGTGATACACAAAATGGTTTGCGACTCAGTCTCTGTAGTCTTGAAGATGTTGCCTGCGACGTCATCTGGGTTTTCCAATGGAGTCGCCTCAAAATTCAATTAAAAGATTGTGAAAAAATGCCAGACATTTTTTTCCACTTTTTTTATTACACAGTAAGCAAAGCTTTTTTTCAAAGTCTTTTGATGGATTTTTGGGGCGACTCCCGGGAGACCAAGATGACATTGTGGCGACATCTTCAAGACTGCAGAGACTGGAGTCGCAAACTAGTCGAGACCAATTTTGTGTATCATAGTAGACAAAAGAGTATCGGCGATGTCAGGTTGACTGCAGATACGACTGCAAAAACTAATTTTGTTAGGCTTTTATTGAATTTCTACACACTTCTCCAGAGACTCATGGCCAATAATTTATGGCATTGTCCTTGAAAACAAAAGCATGAACATCAGAGTTGTTAAACTGGGAAAAGAAAAGTGAAGCAAGTATAATGAATGGCATTTTTGTAATGTATTCCTTTTCATCAAACTTGAATGGGCCAAAAATGGACTACTCTTGTACAAAAGAGCTGTGTATTCAAAACAATGAGCGAACTTTTGAAATTTCACAAGAATCGCAGTATTAATTTGGGTTTTCCAAATATGCAATTGGAATTGGCAATAATTTTTTTGTATTGAAGTTATTTAGCGCCAACAGAGGGACATTTTTTTTGGGAAGGCTGTATATGATTTGGACCTGGGGGGGGGGGGTGGTCTGATATCATTGGGCCTCCCAATTTTTTTGATGCTGGTAACAGATATCAGCGATCGCAAATTATGTTTAGTCTCATTTGACTCAGCTAATATTAAAACACCAATTTTTTATCAGTACTTTTAGTTTGTGGATGGGGGAGAGAACTCAGACATCATTAAGCCCTTCTGATAATTTTTAAACGCGGCTGGGATATACAATCGAGCTCCCCACCAATTTGTGTTAAAAAAATAGAGGGCGCTGTACATTGGACTTGACGCCAATTTTATCTAGCTCTACAATTTTTTGCTAAAAATTGTCTAAAATCTCTGTTTTTGTGCGTAATGGAATTGTCGATATGGAGAGACGTGTGGCTTATGTTAAGTTATCGAGCCATTAGAATTCCTTATTGTATTCCATTTTCCTTCTCTCTCAGCCATTGAGCCCCACTCCCATCCCCAATCTCATCCCCCTTTTAAAAGGGCTGGGGAGCTGGTTTCCATATTTTTTAGTCCACCCCTAAGGCTTCCCTAACGCTCATAATTTGTTTTGAAAACCTCATATTGTGCTGTCTAGGTTGGAGCTCAGCCATTGAGCCCCCAGTATTTGAGCGCGCGGGGGGGGGGGGGGAGGGGGGGGGGGGGGGTTGGGAGTTGGGTGTTGGACATGATTAAGTCCCCTCCCCTTCTGCTCATAATTTTGTTTTGAAGCCTCGTATTTCGGGTAAGGAGGGGGGGGGGTTACAACATTCATATATGGACTATGACCAACAAACGTCAATTACATTGTTTCGATTAATATTACTTGATGGATAAATTTCACATGAATTTCTATTTTGTTATTGTCTAATTATTTCTGGAATTGCATTGTTAACAACTGTGAGAACTGGTCAAGAGAGGGCTTTTCTAACTAAGGTTGCTTCACAGAATTGACCAACTGCGTTCGGTTGCAGCGCAATTTGATGTATGCTTGAGCAGGGGACCCTCACATCCCTAATAACCGAATATATGATTTGGAACCAAGAGGAGGGGAG
>CALNVZ010003568.1:131276-176563 GCA_940671915.1 Paracentrotus lividus | reverse complement strand
ATGTTTTTTTTTTGCACAAATACCATATGTATGGTTTTGCTGTATTGTTTTTTTTGGGGCACAAATACCATATGTATGGTATTGTTGTATGGTTTTCTTGAACAAATACCATATGTATGGTATTTCTGTATGGTTTTTTGGCACAAATACCATATGTATGGAATTTCTGTATGTTTTTTGGCACAAATACCATATGTATGGTATTGCTGTATGGTTTTCTGGCACAAATACCATAGGTATGGTATTGCTGTATGTTGTTTGGAACAAATACCATATGTATGGTATTGCTGTATGGTTTTTTGGCACAAATACCATAGGTATGATATTGCTGTATGTTTTTTTTTTTACACATATACCATATGTATGGTATTGCTGTATGTTTTTTTGGCACAAATGCCACATGTATGGCACAAATACCACATGTAGAAAGTTCCATTAACCGTTAAATTTGCTTACACTCAAACGTCACGTGGAGCGACGAAATGCACTTTTTTTTTTAATTATTATTTTTTTATTATTATTTTTTTTTATTTTCATAGGTTAAGTTTGAAGCATGTTTCTGCTAGGGATGGGAGCCTCTGTTACAATCGCCCCGTGTTACAATCATTGTCCCGGTCTCCCCTAACATCAGGGCCGGCGATATCATGTGATGACGGTCAGGGGTGGGAGGAGAATGGAGACCCCGGAATGGGAATTATTATAGACTCGAACGGAATAAGGCTTCCTAAATATTTGTATACCCAAAATTCGAAATAGAATGATCTATTTTCACATATTAATGCAGAAACTATGACAATTTTAAGAATATAAGGTTGGACAGAATAAAACATAATTCCACAAATTACGACCTGAAGACATAGTAAATCGTTAAATCATTGTTATTGTTATTGTTTGTGAGCGCGAAGCGCGAGCTTAAAAATTTTGCTCTATAATAACATTAGTCATTGTATTCACTAGCTGATAATCACTACCCTTAAAGAAAATACAATTCCGAAGAGCGAGTGAAATCTCATTAATCAACAAAATAAAATAACATATATATATATATATATATATATATATATTATATATTTCAGGAAAGACGGAGTTTCCTTAGTGCCACTATGTCAGTTTCTTGCCGGAGCAATCATCAGATCAGGTTGGTGAAGATTCGTTGGAAGAGAAAAACATTAATAGTTTGAAAGGAGTGAAATATACTCGCTCCTCCGTTCCACGTAGAGCACTTTGGACGTTCCATGGTCTAACTTACGGATATATATATATATATATTATAATATATATATATATATATATATATATATATATATATATATATTATGATTTTGTGTTTGGTAATCCTTCTGAATATGGTCACTTTATATAACGGTACGGACCTGAAAAGAAAGAATTAAAGAAATTTAAAAGTTTATTTCCATTCAACATTTGGAGAAGTGGGCAAATACAAATTTATACAAATTATTTAGAAAATAAAAAACAAAATGTGAAGCTTTGAAATCAAGGGCGACATGTCCCCCTGATTGCCGCCAAATTTGAGAGGAATTAATTATACACTGATCGGAATAAATAAAGCACCCAAAGAGAGATATATATAGGCTATATCAAAATTCCAAATAGAATGACCTACTCACACATTATGCCAAAGTTACAAATAAAGCGTTGTGACAAATAAAAGATTAAATGAATATAGGGACCTGAAGAAAATTATTAGTTTAATTATTGTCTGGTGTTTTGTTTGAAAGCTAACCCTAACCCTAACCCTAACCTGAACTTAGTACATTTTACGCAGCACATGTGCCTCTTGCGTCTATTTATTTGTACATATATTTTTGTTAAGCTTTAAAAAATCGAGGGTTGACGATCCCCAGAAAACAAAATCGATGGGGGGGGGAAAACTCGATAGTCCCCCCGTCCACCCGGGACGCCGCCAATATACCTAACCGTTGTGTAGAATTTCAAGATATTTTTTTTTATAGAGGATAGCTTTCTTACAGGAATGACTAAGCTGTGTTTGACCAAGTCGACTTGATTAGACAAATGGGAATTAATTAAGCGCAAATAGTAATTTTTGTACGACATTGATTGAAGACCAAAAATCCAACAGGCATGACAGGGATGAAAGCCAAACGGGCCATAGTAAGTGGATTTATGGCAGTTTACTGCTGAAGTTTCGGTAGTCGTTAAGGTATTCCTGTGGTAACTTCGTGTGGTACTATGGTATTAGCTCATTTGCATACAAATGGTTTTTGTATGCACAAATCAGTATTTTTTGTTGAAGCTACCCTCATTAACTAGTAATGCCTGCATATTGATATTTTTTATTTTAGGGAAATATATTTCCTAAACACAAAGTAACATCAAGAGCGATAGTTTTGACATTTGCATTGTTATCAAGAAATATAGAAAATAACTAACTATGACCCAAATTTTTTTTGCTAAATAGTGGTATATATACCAGTGTATAGAATCCTTAGGTGTCTAGCGGCAGTCCTGTGGTTACGACGTGTGGCATCCCTGAATTAACGGCGTGTGGTGTTCCGGTCGCAACGGTATGTCATAATCCTGGTAACTGTGTGCGGTATTGTTGTGTGGTACTAGTTTGGGATAATGCTATTTTTGCTGTATGGTACACCTGTATGGTATTTTTTGTGGTACTTGTGCTGAAATACCATAGGAAATCCTGTGGTATTTGTGCCAAAAAACCATAGGAAATCCTATGGTATTTTGGCTGTATGGTACTTCTGTATGGTATTTGTGCCAAAAAACCATAAGAAATCCTATGGTATTTTGGCTGTATGGTACTTCTGTATGGTATTTGTGCCAAAAAAAACATAGGAAATCCTATGGTATTTTGGCTGTAGGGTACTTCTGTATGGTATTTGTGCCAAAAAAAACCATAGGAAATCCTATGGTATTTTGGCTGTATGGTACTTCTGTATGGTATTTGTGCCAAAAAACCATAGTAAATCCTATGGTATTTTGGCTGTATGGTACTTCTGAATGGTATTTGTGCCAAAAAAACCATAAGGAAATCCTATGGTATTTAGGCTGTATGGTACTTCTGTATGGTATTTGTGCCAAAAAACCATAGGAAATCTTATGGTATTTTGGCTGTATGGTACTGCTCTATGGTATTTTGTGTGGTATTTGTGCCAAAAAACCATAGGAAATCCTATGGTATTTTGGCTGTATGGTACTGTTTTATGGTATTTTGTGTGGTATTTGTGCCAAAAAACCATAGGAAAATCCTGTGGTATTTTGTATGGTACCGTTGTGTGGTACCACACGATATTTTTGTAAGGGTATACTATCCCTTTTGGCCCCTCAAAATTTAAAAGATAATTGCATGGCTTTGTTTGGTTATATGAATACTATAATTTTATTCTACATCGCCCTCTAGCATTCCCTTTGTTCGCTCTTTTTCTCTTTCCCTCTCTGAAACAAAAACGCACACACTCTCCCCCTTTCGTCCTCCCGTACACACCCTCATTCTTCAAGCACAATCTCTCGCATTCCCATCCACAAACTCGCTCGCTAATTAGAAAGCCCATACCCTTTCACTGGCCCCCGGATTCTCTCTCTCTCGCTCACACACACTCACACACACACACACACACACACACACACACACACACACGCGTTTCATCTCTTCAGCTGACATACTCCAACTTCGTTGCCTGTGGCCTTTATGTTCAATCTCGCTCGCCACCCACCATCTCACTCCCCCCAAACATACGCACACACACACACACCACACACATAACACCCACATACATACACACACGGCATTTCTTCCAATTCCCAATTGGTTACTTATATCCTTTATGGAAGACCACGAATATACTGTTAAATCTGATAGATCTTGCATGACCAAGCTATCATCTTGCAACTCTCGCACTTTTCTAAACACACCCACATTGCTTGGGATTTATTCATCTTATAAACACTATTAACTCTTAAAGGGGAAGTTCACCCTGGAATTTTATTGGTCTTAAAAAATGAAGAAAAATAATAAAAACATATTTGTGAAAGTTTGAAGAAAATCGACCAAAAAATAACAAAGTTATGAATAATTAAAGTTTTGATTCTGTGACGTCACGTGCGAGCAGCTCTCCCATTGGTTGTGTGTGTAAATTCCATAAATTTGTCTTTTTATCATGGTTCTTGATAAAGGAATGGGTTAATTTGATATAGTCATGTATATGAACAATGTTTAATGGTATATCTACGGCACAGGTGACATAATTGATTTCTTCTGGAAAATGACATTTTATGGAATTTACACTAAACACATAGGAGATCTGCTCGCATATGACGTCACAGAATCAAAACTTTGAATATTGAATAACTTTATCATTTTTTGGTCGATTTTCTCCAAACCTTCACTCATATTTTTCTTTTATTTTTCTTCATTTTTTAAAATCAATTTAAACCCAGGGTGAACTTCCCCTTTAAATTATGTTCAATCTTGTTCCTGTCCCTCTCATTCCCTCATTCACACATTACATACCCCAACATACACCCACAATGGTAAGCATTTTTACCGCTTATGTAAACTTTTATATAAACAGTCTCTCACTCTCATACTTGTACTTAAACACAATTCGACATCGTTTTAAGATTTTGTTTTCCTATTTCTTTCTGACACATTAGTAAAATAGAATATTTGAGATAGCGAAGTTATAAGTATAAATGTTCTCTTTGATATTTTATTTTTAATATTTGGGATACAAGTAATTGAGTAATTTCTGTAATTTAAGTAAATTAGTAAAAAATTTCGTTATTTTGAATCGGCTTTGTTTTTAAAATCAATTCTGCGTACAGTAAAATTTGTGAATATCTAAACGGGAGGTCATTTTTGGAATTATAATTCAGTTTCGCAAAAAAAAAAAAAAAAAAAAAAAAAAAAAAAAGAAAAAAAGAAAAATGACGAAAAAAGGTCAAAATTTTTTTATTTTGCGGTCGTCACTTGTGAGGTGTACTCCTATAAATGCCGTGTACTGAAAATTCCATTGATGTGCCTTTTCATGCTCCTTGATGAAAAAATGTTCATTTTTTATAGAGGCATGTAGGCCTACTTAAACATTGATGATCATACATCGAAGGAACGGGTAATTAACTGATTAAAAAAAAGGCAGTTTAAGGAATATAAGTTCATTAGTTCATCTTTATTGTCCACTTATGAACTTGTATTCCTAAAAATATGTGATTATTTTACTCCTTTTACGCACTGTAATAATATTTAGTTTCATTCTTCGTCAAATCCTTTCAAAAGAATCCAAAATAATATTTTTTTTTTTGCACCCAGGCTTAACAAGGTGTTGAGATTTAATTTGTTTTTATGTTAATAATGTAATCAGATATTTGTCTCTTTTTCTCGAAATACTTTAATCACTTTCGTCCCAATTCACGCTGAATGTATACTCTGATTTATTTGCTACTTCTCTCTCTTTTCATCCCTGTCCCTGTCCCTGTCTCTGTCTCTGTCTCTGTCTCTGTCTCTGTCTCTCTTTGTCTTTGTGTTTCACTCCGGTATTTTCCCTCTTCAATATCCTTTTCTCACAGCCATACATTTGTTTCTGATTCTAATATAAATAAAATACAGAGTACTCTTATTTTTAATTCAAGCTGTGCTCTTTTATTTTAATTTCAGTCTAATTATTTAATAAGTTGTTCACTGTTGTTCACTATTTTTTTTTTTAAATTTGGATGTTAAAGCTGATTTTATTTGATGTCGCATTCTATACGGCATTTACGTTTATTACTACTATCCTAGCCCAGGTCGTTGACGAATTATGAAATGATAAGTTTAATTTTATAAGAACAGTGTGAAATTGTTTAATATATAGAGACCGCTTAAATACAATTATGTTTCAATCCCATTCCATGTACATGGGTATACGGTGCAAGCCATATTAAAGTAAAGTTTCAATCATAGAACATGTGAAATGCAGCTAAAAGAGAGTACAATTTCTTTGGAACATGTTGCTGCGTACCACACCATTTTTATCTAGAATAATAATAAGATGGAAAAATACTATTTGAACAATGTTGAAAAGTTTGAAATTTCTGAATAGTACACATCAAGTCAACTTACGTGTTATGCATTTTATCATGTCTGAAAATACAAAAGAAAATGTTCCAGAGGAAAGGCTTCAAAATCCCGAAATTTCCCATCGTTTATAATTTCCTTTATTTTCCAAAGGTTAGTATTGGAATTTAAACCATTTTCCATTAAGAATTTGTGCTAAATACGTTGATCTGAGCCAAATTATTTTCTTTCTATAAGGGGTGCCCGTTTGTAAGAAAACAAGGCACCAATAAAGTATGCGACCGTGAGTTGCGATCAAATGGAAAATTGTTGAGCTTTCGAAAGAAATAAATCATGCATTACATGTTCCCCAATACCGGTTTCATTATTGACCCGGGTATGAAATAAATTATTCTTTTATGTAGAATGAACCTCTTCTGTGTATAAAACGGTAAGATGGCATCAAATACTAACATGTATAAAGCTTGGAGCTATATAGCCCCCTCTACCAACATAAAGTGCCAATTTTTAATAACGTTATGCACTAAAATAAAATCAGTAATTTGTATAAGGAATGTATCACACCATAAAATATTGTTATCTAATTCAGATAATTAGTGATTCGTCTATCCCCAGTGATTGGTATATATGAACCATATTGGTATACCTGTCTACCTAGTAATCAGTTCCCGATCCTTCCAATGTATCTGTAGATGCAGTCATTACATGCCATTCACTTTTCCAATTTGATGTAATCACTCTCACCCTGAAGCGATATTCTGTGTAATCATCCAGACCATTTACTTCTACACTAGTATTACTTGACATGGAAATAGCCATCTCAGTTGCTTCCTCAACTATGTTGTATAGGTCGTATTCGTATCCAGAGAGGAGGCCATGTAGTTCCTTACACGCTGGTTCCTCCCAAGTAAAGTACAACATGTCAGCCCTTGACGTGTACAACACAGCTTTAATAGCAGGGGGTACTGTAGATAGACAAGAAAATAAGTGAATTTATACTTTAAGAATATAGCTTTATACAGAAAATGAAAATATATACAATGACCCTTTAAATTTACTTACCATTTAATAATGGTATAGAGATAATGGTTTTAACATTCTGCCACGTCCCCATTTTCTCTCTAGCTTATTCAAGTCTTTTTGAATAATGCATAACATCTAATCAAATCATTAATTTTTATACTTGTACAATCCGATTTTATAATGGTATTTGATTATGTACCCTGTAACGGATAGAGATACGATCAATCTAACGATGGATTGTAACTATTAGCACACGGATTACCACAGACTTGATTTAAGATTGATATATATATATATATATCCAAAAGTGTGAAATCAGTTGAGGTACGCCTATATATATATATCATAAATCATAATTCGTATCGATCGTACATTTCATGTTACAGTGCACTGAAGTATGTATTAAAGAAAACTCAGCAATATACTGTAGTCACTGTAGTAATTAAAGTTTCCCAAACTATCTCGAAGCCAGTGATGCCAAAAGCAAACTGTGTAAAATGGAATATTAGGGAGCGAGAGTCTTATTGAATAGAACTTATATCCATTATCAAAAAATTTTCATACCTCCATCAGATGTGTCTCCAATTACAATCTCAGGTGAAGTTTCTCGTCCCTTGATCCCAGCTACGATGGAAATATTGTAGGTTGCGAAGTGTTCCAAGTCAATGATGCGTTGGGAGATGTATGTCGACGTTGAGGTTATGTTGATTTCGTAGATAGGAGGATCTACGACAGGAACATCTGGACAGGCCTTGCGTGAGATGAGTCGGTATGATATCCTGTAGTAATCCACCTTGCACTTAGACGGGACACTCCAGCTTGCCAATAGGGCTGGGGAAGTCTCGGTGTCATCCACAGCAGATGCCTGTGTAACTAATTAGTGTCAAGATAGTTATGCAGAACAGTTATTATTATTTTTTTTTAATATTCTGCATAGGTAACATAATTTCTGATTTTCAATGCGTCATTACATAAGGCTGGTAATTTCAGTGAAGGTCATGTTAACCATGTTAACTGGGTAATGTACAAACTGCAATTACTCCATATTAGTCTTTTGTCAGTCGCTTAGCTTCCTGACTGGATGATTTCATGAAATATTTCAAATTATTACTATGTCTCATTCTATTGTGTACTGGCAGTGTAGCCAATGGTCGTGCATTAATAGCTACACCGTTGGAAGGAATACGGTTTCTCACATTGTTGAACACAGTGTGATCCACAGTGTGAACACACTGCGAAATCAGCTGTACATGGTTAAATTCAGGCGTTTTGTAAATCACATATTTACATTGTGAATGAGTAAATTCACAGTGTGAAACACCACGCAGCACTTAGTGTTCACACTGTTAAAGTTGTGCGTATTCACAGACTCTGTTAACAAACTGTGTTCTTTCTAGAAGGGTAATGCTGACATTACGTATAATACTTTAAAAAAACTATAGCTTTTACAACGAGTATACATGTGCAGTTTGAATAAAACATTAATAGGATTGATGGTCGTACGTTTCTATGTAAACAAAGTTTTAGTTGCAATTCTATGTGATCATTATCAATATTTCATACTTACATTGACCTGCCGTTTCACCAACACTAGTGAATACATGACCAGGAGGGGCAAGTCTGTTTGCAGCATGTATGTTGAATTCATACATCGTACATGGCTCCAGACCGTCAAATTCTACAGAAGAAAATGAAATATCATCGTCAAGGTAGGTAGCACCAGCCGGTCCAAGATATCTCCTTCCTTTTTCATAGATTCTGGCAAAGTAGTACCAGAAGTCTCCGTTTACCTCTGCGCATGTAGGAGGTTGCCAGGTGAATCCAATACTCGTAGAGGACGTCTTGTCTAGGTCCACCTGTATGTTGGTTATGTTGGATGGTCCTAGATTGATAAAAATACACGAAAAGAAAAGATCGTAGTCATCATTGTGTCGGCCCTAACTCTCTATGAAATGTATCGGTCCAGCGCAAACCGTTTCATACCTTCATGTGCATCCATTCCATACATTATTATGAGTGTTAATATATTGAAGAAAAGATTTATGGGATTCCTATTGTGTCTTCTTTGATACTCATAACATGTAAAACGTACTTCCTTTCTAATAGACCTGTTTACCGAGTGATTCATGTGAAGTAAAAATGCTATCTTTTAGCAACCCGACATGTTGCCATACAAAAAGTATAATTATTATGATAAGTTGTTATTTCTTCCTAAAAACTTGATTTGATTTTGACTCTGCATTCCCTCTTTTAAAACAAGAGTCAACGAAATGAAACTCATCTGTTTTCAAATAGGCCATCACTGACATGAAGGTGATAAAAGGGTAGGAGATATTCTTTTGAGACTCGCATTTAATTACATACACTTACTTTCCTGTGAAGTATTAGTATACCCTGTAGCCGCCTGACTCAGTCCTACACTATTGGCCGCTATGACTGAGACACTGTACATTGCGTAAGGTTCCAATCCAGCTAAAACGTGTCCTGTAGAGTTGACGATGTCTTGTATCTCTGTAAGGTTATTCTCTGGTGCTGGACATGCTAGTCTTTGATAGAGTCTGTAGCGTATTATGTAATAGTCAGGAGAACCTTTAGTTAATGCCGCGGTCCAATTGATCTCAATACGAGAGCTCGATGCTGAGAGTTGCAGGTTTACCACACTATGGGTTCCTGCATGTACATGGGTTAAAATAGTAGATCGATCACAGCATTAGTTTAAACATCATTGTAATGTTCTTATTGATAACAACTTCAAATTCTTAAAAGCTGGGACCTCGAGGGCTGACCCAATACCATTTTTTTTTTGGAGGTTTAAATGAAAGTATTTTTCAAGAAAAAAATTCTAAGAAAAAGAAGCTTCAATTACGGACGATTATAGAAGCTGATGCAACAAGCAATAATAAAGTTAAAGAGCATACAAAGGTGTGAATTTCAAAGATACTTAGTATTCTTACTTTGAATACACGTGACTCCTGCATCTTGGTTATGGTGGTGTCACATGTACCGGGTAAATTGAACGGGTTTTCGCCGTTCGCCGAAAAACAACAAATTCTAACACGGCAATGGAACGGCACCGGTCACATTACATTTTTCTTAATTGTTACCGGGTCTGTATCGTTCTATACCGGGTCTATACCAGGTCCTAGCCAGCCTGGTACCGAGCTGACCGTCCTCATATATAGTCCACGCTTTCCTTTTGTCCGTATGATTACCCCTTGCCCGCCGGCCTCACCGCTCTGTGACAAGAAAAACAAAATTGTTTTCTTCGCCGGGTGACTCACCGTTTCCTACCGTTCGCGACCGTGCGAAGCAAGTTGATACGAACGGTGGGACACGGAGGATACCCGGAGATAGTAAACGGTGGGTCGGTGATGACCCGTCGAAAACGTTCTTGTGATTTTGCCTTCGGTTCATGCCCGGCGAATATTTTGAGCATGACTGAGCATGCCTAAAATTTCCGCCGGGCAATAACCGCAGGCCTCGGTTGATGGAGACCCGGTGTAAGGGCGGTATAATGGCGTTGTGAAGACGGTTTATGAATGGTGTAAGGACGGAACAAGCGCTCCTCGCCCGTCCACAAAAGCGGTTGTGCACGGTGGTGGTCTGAACTGGCACATCTACTCTTATGGTGTCTTCAAATCACTTATATGGTGTCTTCAAACCGCCCTTTGTTTTCGAAGCTCTCGATCTCGTCGCTCTCTTCACAGGTCCGAAGAGGAATTACATTTAAGCTTTTCAAACATACATTATAATCTGAATTATTTTTATTGCGTTGTCGGGGAGAAGAATTTAAAATTGGGTCCTTTTATGGACATTAATCTAGAGTAATGTCAATTCTCTTTTAATGTTTTTTTGTTTTGTTTTGTCTGACATTAGTTTCTAAAGTTTCATTATAACACCTTTGGAAATAAACATTATACTACTTTTCCAATAAGCGCCAACATAGTTTGGTCTCATACGTTTGCCCGAATACATGTTTACTTTATACCCGCGTTTCATTAAACAAAAATTGTGTTAGTGTTATCGAATATTATTTTAATTTCTCCGCGAAATTTCCCCATGCTTTTGAAATAATTAAATATTGTTATAAAAGTACTTTATTATCAATTTTTAATCATTATGTTATGAATAGTCTTTTTTTCATACTCATTTCATTGCAATATTCTTTTAGCCAAATTATAACCCTCTATAGAATCACATTAAGAAAAATGAATGCGTCATTCATAATTCTGCTATTTGGACATTTTTGTATGATCCTTGGATGCGTCTGTGTTTACTTTTGTTTTCACTGTTTTACACACGACCCCTTTCAGTGATTTTACTGTGATTAAATAGATTAATCAGAAAAATACAAGACAAAACCTTAATATAATATTTTTATTAAATAAAATACATGCATAATGCCATTGTATTTTATATCTGAGAAACTGTCTTATGAATGCCCCAAAAATACGAATTTTGTTTGCCATAGGGTACCCGTAGGGAATACCGGACAGTAGGGAATATCGGACGGTCACCACATGTCCAGCCCTAGCTGCCAACATAAGATCAACTGAGTTGAAATACCGGCATCTATTGGTCAGGTGGTCTGTCTGGGGAGGTTGAATGCTGTATTCGACAACAACAAGTGAGAAATCTCCGAGAAAACTACCAAAATCTGTCAAGGTAGGAAAATTTGCAGCCTGAAAAATGGCCTGATGTAAAAATTGACATTTTAGAGAATGTGATGGTATAAAAATAGAATTGGGGCATGACCTCTATTTCATGCATTATGGACATATATGGGGGGTGGGCCAAACGTGTATGGAGTGTATGCACTGTACAAAGCCTGTGTATTGGGGTGGTAGTGTGTTGAAAAGTGCTAGTCAGTCATTTTTTTGTGTAGGGAATACCGGACACCACATGGACGGTTGTTTGTTTTACTTCCGGGTTCAGTTCCTAAGCATGAAGATCAAATAGTAAGTTGCAAATGTTTATTTATTGGATTGTTTGACAATTTTGAAATGTCTATTTCTCTTTATTACTATTTTGATATGTCATGATCTACATGAGATATAAAGTTATTCTGAGTGTTTTGAAATTTTGTAGTAAAATGCATATAATCTTCTAAAAATGAATAATGTTATAAAGAATCAACACAAACATGTTAAGTTGATGGTTTACATTTAAATCAGTGCTTCCAGACAGATCTTTATACCAAAAAAAAAGGTAAAAACATACTGTCTGGTATTTCCTACACTGTAGGGAATACCGGACAATTTACGATGACGTCATTATTTGCATATAACTGCCTCACTAAATATTTGATCACCTCAATTTTTTTTTGAAAATAAAGTTGAATGATGTAGCTAAGCAATGAGAATCTTTTTCTTTTGTGATTTTATTGTTTTCATGTGCTAATTAAGCAAATGAGATTAAGTGGCCGGTATTCCCTACATCTACCCTAGATTGAATATAATTCATGTAATTAATTTAATTTCAGTAGGGTATATAGTTATGTTAATGACGTAGCAAAAGTGAACCATTTTTCAAGGAAGCCTACACAGAATCGGAAATACAAAAAGAAACTTACCCAGGCCTTTCCCGACCGAAAATTTAGGGAAAAGTGCCTAATATTGAGAATTAGTTGCCTCTGCCCCCCCCCCACTTTATCGTACGCCCCTCCCACAGAATAAATAAATAATGATATACATGTATATAACTGGATGGAGTGACCCGTGTGGAACGACTCCTACACCATAGTGGTTTGAATAATGATGGGATATTGGACGGCCAAAGACCAAAACGCAGACCCCCTGTCAATAATTATAATCAAGACATACATGTATAAAATATCATTATTTCAAAATGAGAAACTCTGTGGGAAAAAAAATCCTTTGAGGTTTTCCCGCTTTTTCAGAATTCTAAGATAGAACAATATAATAAGTTAGTAATATATATACAGTGGTGGCCAAAATTATTAGAACACCAAGCATATTTAAATGATTTTAGTAATTTTCACTCGGTTAACCATTTAAATACCTTTAAAATGGTTGGAATGTCTCCGAATATCATCCTTATGCTTTAAAAACTAAATAACAAAGCCATGCATTGGGAACTCGCCCCCAAGTCGCCCTTTTTTATGTTACACCACCAATTGAATAATCTAAAAATCTTGCCCCTTTCAGGATCAAAGTGTCATAACTTAAAACATTTTAAGCCTCTCCCTACATAAGTATTTATATTCTGAAGGGAAATTTCCTGAGGATGTCAAAAATGGCATTCATAACAACACAGGGTGAAGTAGTTACATCTGAAGTGGGGATTTTAAAATTATTTTTGAAGGGCCCTAAGTTTTTAATTCAGTGCCCCTATTTAAGTTCCCCGTTCCAAGGACCCTTACTATTTCAACATATTTGAATTGCTCATGAAATTTCTTTTTTAAAAATATACATTTACGAGAAGTGTCTTCATTAAATAAAAAAAAATAGTCTTAACTTTCAATGAACATGGTTATTTTGGTCATTTCACTACCAAGGGTGGGGGCGAATCCACCCTCCCTATTTGACCAAATTTTCTGAAACTTAGCATGTATTTGAGGTATATTAGAATAAATAAGCCTGCTAAGTTTCATATTTTTACCTCAAATCCTTTTTGAGCAATCGGCATAATTTGGCATTTTACATTTTTGCATTTTGACTACATGTTTAACACACAAGTCTATAGGGAAACCAAAAGCGCATGGCGCAACTATTTTTAATGCTGCGCATAAGCAAATGGTCGAAACTATATAAATTTGGTATCAACATATACATAAGACCCTATGCTAAAAATTCATGAAAGCTCATGGCACACAAAAGATATCTTTAATTTGATTTCGGGAAATGAACTAGGGCATTGATAATCCCATAGACTTTGTGTAGGTTCAGGTGTTTTAATAATTTTGGCCACCACTGTACATAATAACCAATTCGATATTGTATAAAATTTAATATAAAGTTTAAATAATTAAACCAGAACTGAATTGATATGAAAACCGAAACAGAGGCTAAAAGTAAATGAAACAAATGCGACAAAATATGGGCCCCTATAAAACTATAAATTCCGAGTAAAGCAGCCCCCAAATAAAATTGATAATCACAGTGACGGATCCAGGATTTGAAAAAAAATGGGGCGCCAGGCTCGATAAGGGGGTGAGGCGCTGAAATATTCAGATTTCAACATGTACAATCAATGGGTGGTTTTCAAATTATAGAGGTGGCGCGTGTCCCCTGCGCCCCCGTTTTGATCCGCCACTGTTATCATCTCCCATTTTATGTCATATGATTTATCCCTCATGGTATATAATACTTTTGTTTTGTAAAATGTTACTCTGGGTATTAGTTGTAACTCAAATTCATTTAGTTATTGATTGATCTTGTTGGTAAGCAATCAAGGGGACAGCGATTTAAAATCGCAGTTTTCACGTATAGTTTTCATGTACTAGGAGTTGCCAAGTTTAGCCACAAGGGGGCGTACTTGATGCGGAAAAAAGGGGGGGGGGGGTTATCGATTCATGTTGCCCGGCCTCATCACGCTCCATCTCCGTCCTGTAAACGGGCATGACACGGGCCCGGCGTCCTTATTCAGTCCTTTTACCGCCCTTTTAACAACTGGTCCGGTTTAAGACCGTTCTGAAATACCCGGTCATCACCCGGAAAGAACCCGGCAAGAGTTCGTCCATTCTTGAAAAATCCTCTCGGGAACGGGTGCCCAGCGAGCTCCTATAAACGTTTTGGACGGGCTTCAACCGCTTCACCGTGTGCCTCACCGTTTGCCGCCGTGTGCACAAATTTGGCCAGAACGGTGGCGAACGGTGCGCCAACACGGCTAATGTGACACCTGCATTATGTCCGCATTCGTTCGTTCCAATGGGACTCTGCCTACATTGTCCAATCATTGCTTCAGCTCCTGTACACTGAAGATTGTCCACGTAAATTCTGCCTGTACCTTCACCAAATGCTGCAGAGGACCAGGCAGCCTCAGCGAAGTCATAACCTAGCATCCTACAGACTACGTGTGCATCAGTAAGATCAAATGCATCATCACAAACGGTTCCCCATTCTCCTTCATATAAGACCTCAACTCGACCTTCCCTACTGCTCTTCCCTCCTCGCAATCGGATGGACACTATCTCATGCGAAATGAAATGATAAGAAAGGAATAAATAGAATATGCATTGACAGGCTACTTAAATAAATTATTTCAGATGTAAATGCAAAGGCACCTAGTAAAGGCCTGATGTTTCAAAGTTGTTTCTTTAATAGGTGATTTGACTTTGGCTCACTGGAACTTATAATGAAGATGTAGGCCTGTTGTAGATCCGGCAAATTACGGTTAATTCTTTCCCTAAATTTCTATATCAATTCCAAAATGTATTTATCTTTCATTAAAGCCATGACATGATATTGGTCACATATGGTCTACATGCCATACTGCAAATCTAATCTAAAGCTTAAAACCCAATCATACAAAAAAAAAACGATTGATTTGATTATATGAATTAGAATATCGAAGTAATTACCAATGCCATCACAGATAACTCTTACATTGCCGTACCAGTCTCCATACTGCCAATAATCATAATAATAGATTACCGTCGCCGGATTCCAGTTCATATATCGCTCCTGTTGACAAAATGCGATATTTGATTCGCTACCCATACATTCAACATTATCCAGGATTATTCTGACTTGGCTGAAACCAAATGGATTGGGGGACTCCATACTTGGCTGTCGAATATTGAGAATCATAGTTGTTAAATGAGGTGTAATTATGTCGATTAAGTAAGTAGCTCTTGAACCAATTCCACACTGCACCCCTAATACCTTAATGTGATAATTTATATAAAAGTATGTTATGGTCTATGAGGTCGAAGGCTTTAGATAGGTCAAGAAATATTCCAAAAGAGTGATAATTATTATTTATGTTGGTTAAAAGAGTATCGTTCAAGTCAATTAATGCGTGCTCACATGAGTGTCCTGCTCTAAAGCCATATTGACAGTCGTTTAATATTTTATTGTTATCTAAGTGAGAAATTAGTCTTTTGTAAACTATTTTTTTCCAGAATTTTAGAAAAGCATGGTAATAATGTAATGGGCCGGTAATTATAAAAGGAATGTTTATCTCCTTTCTTAAAAACTGGGATGATCTTTCCGATTTTTAAGCTATTGGGCACTTTTTCCAGAACATAATGATAAATTAAATATGTGTACCAGAGGGGTAAGTATAGAATAGATTACTTTTTTAATAATAAAAGAACTGATATCGTCGAAACCAGTGCTATAACTCATTTTTAATTCCTTAACGATTTTAATGATTTCTAATTCGTTGGTTGGATAAAAATACATAGAAAATTCATGAATTATGAGCATTTTGTTTCAAGGTATTTGAAGCAATGTTTGAAAAAAAGTTGTTGAATTCATTTACTACTTCTTCGTTATTATAAACTTTAATATTGTTTTTCATAAAATATAAAGGCAAGTTTCGTCTGTTTTTCTTACACATCAAGTCATTAATGATTTGCCAAACTTTTTTTTAGATTATTTTTATTTTTGAATAATAAGACACAATAATACTTTTTACTGGCCAATCTTATGAGATTATTTAAAATATTACGATATTTTTTATATTTAATTTCAACTGATTTAGTACGTTTCTGGCAGAAAAGTTTATGAAGACGATTTTTTTATTAATACATCTTAACAATCCATGAGTTATCCAAGGCTTTTTAGGCGATGTCTTCATCTTTTTTTAAAAGTTTACAATTAACATTAAATGCTGTTTTAAATACTTCAAGGAAATCATCATAAGCATCGTCTACATCATCAACTGATAAAATATGATTCCAATCATAGGAGAGTAACATTTTGTTGAAGCTATCAATATTTTCTTTGTTAATGCATCTTTTACTAAAATTTATATCGACATCAGCTTTGGGGTAAGACCTTATATCATGGGTAATTGAACAAATTGGCAAATGATCAGTTGTATCTTCATAAAATATTCCAGAAAAAAAATAGTTTTTCACATACATTCGTAAAAATATTATCAATTAAAGTTGTCGAACAATGTGTTATTCTTGTTGGTCGGTTAATCAAAGGTCGGAGAGAGTTATTATACATTATATTAACAAATTCATTGATATTTGCAACCGATGAGCTATTCAACAAATTTATATTCCAGTCACCCATAATATATATATTTTTGTTTTCATTTATAATTTTACTAAGACATGTATTTACGTCGTTATTAAAATCAACTATGTTTGTACCAGGATCACGGTAAATAATTCCAATTATTGCCTTTTTTTATTACATATTTCAATTTCAAGAAAGAGAGATTCGCATAAGTGTTGCGCCAGATTTATATCTACTCTTTCTTTCACATTCAAGGAATCATGAATCAACATAGCTACTCCACCACCTCTACTTTTTGTTCTGTCACAATGAAAAAAAATTATAGTTTTCCATATGAAATAATTCTTTAGGTGTTAGGTGATGTATCCAAGTTTCGCTGAATCCATATATTGACAACTTGGCATTAATATGTTTAGTAATAAATCATGTATATTTTCAAAATTTTTGTTCAAGCTTCTAGCGTTAAAATGAAGTATACTTAAAGCATTTTATCAAAAATCATTTCGGAACTGAATTCATCTGGTAACCAGTATCTATTTGGATTATCAAGTACAGGACAGTTAACATCAGGATCAATATTTGATAAGTTATCTTCTTTAGTCACGTCAATGTTGTTTATTTTACTACCATCAAACTCATCTTGAATAATTTAGTCGAATAAATTACCTAATTCTAAGTTTGAAAGATTGTTAAAGGGGAAAGGGGAGTCACAAACTACCATAAGTAAACTATGAACAAAATGTACAAAATACAAAAGAAAATAAATTACAAAAATCAGAATTAAACTTGTACTTATATATACTTGCGAAAGAAAAAAACAAAACAAATGAAAACCAGAAGGTTAAAGAGGCTCGACTAATTGTCGAAAGAACGATTTACACTTTAACCTTTATACTAGAAGGAGGGATTACATCAAGTCCATAAATAAATTATAAGTGAAATGCATTTACTTAAATCTTCATGAGATCAGTTAAGTGATCCAGGGATTTGTCATTAAGAGTCTCATTAAGAGTCTATTGTCATATCATGTCCAAGTCGCTTTCAGTCCTGATTACGCGTTTGATAGTCTTTCCTCCACTTGCAGGAAGAAGAGCTATTATTCTACCATCTGACGACCAGGCGGCGATGATTTTCTTTGTATCTTTAGTCTTTTCCAAAAGGCCTGCATTGACCCTTGTTAAATCCTCGTCAATACCCATTTTCTTGCCTTTAAGTTCACTCCTTTTTGATAGTACGACACGTCGCATACGATAAGAGATGAACTTTGCGATAATCACACGAGGCTTGATCTTCGGTTCGCTCTTCGATTCGTGGGGATCTTTCGAATCCTTCAGAGATTTGCTGCTCCGGGTTATTCTCGTGGGTCGCTCAGCCGAATCTGATTTTTCCGAAACCTCTTTCTTTCCTAGTCTATGTGATCTTTCGATGTCGTTCTTTGGGATTGAAATCTTTAAATGATCCGTCGCTACCTTGCAAATGAGCTCATCTGTGTCCTCACCATCTACTTCGGGAATCCCATAAAATCGCAAACAATTCCTTCTACTATATTGTTCTTGATCATTTGCGATGCGCCGAAGCGATTGTAACGATTCATATTGCTCGTTGATAGCTTGCGATAGGGACGCTAACTCATTTTCTTTTGCATCAAGTTTGCATTGTATATCCAAAATTTTTCCTTCGTGAACATCAATCCGATTAGTAATCTTATTGAAAACTTCATTCACCGCGTCATGCACGGCTTGACGTATTGTTTTCCGAAAAACGTCACCACTGTAAACTATTTAAATCTCCTCCTCTTATAATTCTCAGTTCACTCTGCAATATACAACTCTGTACTCTACTCTTTAACTCTCCTCCTCCTCAAAATATTCTTTGCTACATGAGACTCTAAAAGAAGATGTCTACTCGACGAGTTCCTGGGTTGCACTGATTTAATAAAATAGAAATAAGGCTGTAACATATCTTGAACGTATCTGACATAATAAATCATTAACCAATAAGAAATAAGAGAATGGAAGGAGCAAGTAAATGGAAGAGTCTTATAGAGGAAAGGAACCAATAGACAGCATGGAGGGTGATCATGAGAGGGTTCGAATACAAATGAGTAGGAAACAAAATGATCATGTGAGGTGGAAATGTACTGGAAATGGAATGGAAGAAATCAGGCATTGCAATGACAATGAGAATGAAGAGGCAAGGTAACAGGTAGAAGATAAGATGTAAATAAGATGCAAATTATCATGTAGTATGGAAGGCAAAGTGTAGATTAAACATTTTACAAAATAGACCTCTTACACCATCAACGAACTTCTGGATTACGTCATCTGCAATTGTACCTGCTATGCTTTCCACTTCGGTGCGTGTAATTGACTCAGACATATTTGCGTTGTAGTATAGAAAATGGCGCCGATGGTGCCAATGGTCAATTCACAACTTATCAGATCAGTGACTTGATAATATGAAGATATGAATTAATACTCATGTAGACTTCAATAGATCTCCAAATAATAATGATAAGTTGCTAGTAAAGTTGAATAATAATCGCTTTCACATTCAGAATAGACTTCGCAGTACTGTAAACGAGACGCAAATTAAGTTAGCCAGATATAGATATATTTTCCTCTCAAAAGATTGTTATTATCAATTCAGTTAAAAAGCAGGATCAAATTTCACTTGTCTTTGATGAATTCCTTCATAATAAGTATACGAATATGATCAGAACAACTTCACATGAACGAAAGTTAACAATCAATACTGTTTCAGTTCGGAGAAAGTGAAGCGGATATATCACAAAATGTTGGATGCATGGGACTACAGACATATTCGGAGTCCCTTCTGATCTTTACAGACATGCACAAATAGTTATCATTTAAAAGTACTTATCACTTCCTGATGAACCTGATGATCAGCAAAATGTCCAGAATCCTTCTTTTAGAGAATATAATAGATATAGGTCAACTAATATCCTGTTAATATATCGCTATTCTCGAGAGATTCCAAGAGATGTTATATGCCGATCGTCGTATGATCTGGTTGTTTTTTGTTTGTATGTTTTTTTTTTGGTGGTGGTGCTATACAAGGTTGCTGATTTTAATAGCTCTAAATCTTGTACAAGAAGTGGCCTTAATGAGTAGCAATTATTTACAAGAGATCAAATTTTAGCAACATCATTTGCAAGCCTCAAAATATGAAAACGCGAATTGCATGAATATTTATTGATTAGTTCGTGGATATGGGATAACATCCATCTTTTCCATGCAAAAAAACAAACAAAAAACATCAAACAAACAAACAAACAAAAACACAGTGTCTGTTAGGGTCATATTATACAAATATAATATTAAACGTTGTATTTTCAATTCAAAATGATTACCATAAACAGAGACAGCTAAGTCACGTGAGACACTGCTACCATCCGGTCTGTGCAAAATGCATCGGAAACTCTGAGGTGCATCACCCAATGCCACTACAACCCGGTACCAATACGTTCTGGTTGATGCACTGGCATTAGTTCCCAGGAAAACAATACCATCATCTCCACCAAGTGCATGAGTGACACTGATGTTGGCAGATGGTAGTGGTGGAGACCCTCTAACGACACATAACAGTCTTGTAGATTCCCCGTTGTTTACTTTGTTGTAGTTGAAGCTCTCTATTTCGTAAGTAGGAGTAGATGGGGGAGTGGTGAAAGTAGTAGCAGGTGTTGTTACAGGGGTGGTACCATGTATGATCTCAGTAGTGGGTGAAGAAGAGGTGACCGAACTTCCCAGTGATGTAGCAGAGAATGCTGCGTCTGTATATATTAAAAATAAAGGCAACAATTTTTCTATTTTTCTTTTAAATCACGGTTTTTAGTTTTCTTTTAGGAAAATTACCCACTTTCTGGGAGAGTGGGAGAGTTCAAACTGAAATTCATGGAATGCGGGAAAAGGAATTATGCACATTTGTTTGGCTTACAGGGGATTCCACCTAAGACCGCATCTGTATTTGCAAAATACGTGTTTCTTTTACATACAAAAGTTCAGCAATCATACTACAGAGGTTCAACCCTACGACTGGTACTTTCCTGCAAAACCGTCTCAAAACGTTTTCATGGTGACTGTTAAGTTGACTTACAAGTGAAAAAAATAGCAGCAGAATGACATCTTATTCACTTTTTTCCTTGGCAATTACAATTCAGGGGCCGGGTGCCCTTCCCCGGTTCCACGGCCCTGTATTTTTTGCATGTATCTTTCATGCGGACCTAGTAACGAGATATTCAGGATGGTGTTTAACCAAGTATTAAAGTTACGAACTTTTTTACGAGCGGCAGGAACATCTTCTTGGGTGCTATACTAATTACATGCTTTATCCCCAGTCGTTCGTAAAGTCATTCATAACTTCAAAACGAACGACTTGGTGAAACACAGCCCAGGTTTTATAGCATATTCAGAGATGTTTCAAATTTTACAGAGTAACTAGGTAGTCAAACAAACTTTTTTTAAAGAAACTACAAACTACAGTATTTGGAATCCTGTTTAAATACAAATTAGTTATTGCTATGTCGGACAACTATGTAGAATTTAACATTCTGTGAATACATTATAAGACTGGTCTTTTAAAATGAGCTGAAATACTTAGGCCCGTATTTTACTATGCAGACTAGAGTTTTACTAAGTTAGGATCGCACAATAGCACCGCACAATAACAAAAGACCTTTAGCGCAAGAGTTGTGCTGGAAGTCTTGGGTGGAGTAAGTTTCTTGTACGATGAAACGCACAAGATCAAACCGGAAATCCATTGACATAATGACGCAACAATCTTTTGTTAGTAGTTGTTGCTTGCACTGAACACTGATTGCCATGGATAAACCTACATTTTCAACTGGAAAGCACAATGGTATTGTTCTTCCCTGAGTAAATTATGGACTTATACTCTCATTCGCTATTTTGCAGCAGTTGATTTTGTTATTTTGAACTTCATGGCGCTGACTTTTAAATCTCAGCAGGGTGTCCGTTTTGTTGACAAATATTCAATCAAGCAAGTAATGATGGAATGTTTAATGATGCAACATTATTTAAGCGAAATTTGGACAACTTTTAGCTTCAAGGTTACGAGAAAAATGACAAATTAGCTACCTCCAACAAAAAACTCGCAAAGCCATATCACATTTTAAACCACCTATACCACTAGTTTAGAATTCTTTACAAATGACGCTATGACGCTATCACAGACTGGATTTGTATTTTTAGACGCGCGCTTCACTGACTCTTCATAGAGAAGCGTGCAATCCAGCGTTGCATTCTCGTTTCAAAATCCGTACTATTTCAGTGCCACACTCCAACTCTAGTCAGCAAAGCAAAATACGGTCCTTAGAAGTCTACACACATTATAATAATAATAATAATAATAATAATAATAATAATAATAATAATAATAATAATAAAAATAATAATAATAATAATAATAATAATAATAATAATAATAATAAAAATAATAATAATAATAATAATAATAATAATAATAATAATAATAATAATAATAATAATAATAATAATAATAATAATAATAATAATAATAATAATAATAATAATAATAATAATAATAATAATAATAATAATAATAATAATAATAATAATAATAATAATAATAATAATAATAATAATAATAATAATAATAATAATAATAATAATAATAATAATAATAATTATTATTATAATAATATCGTTTCATTTACCCAGGGTAGCCACTTCAGTTCTGACAACTGTTCTCCCAGCGGGCCCCCAAGCTCCTTGTTAAAAGGCAACTTTTAGGTACCATTTTTGTAAGTCTTTGGTATGACTCGACCTTGCAAGCATTTGAATATGTTCATGAACAGATCTGACTAGTAAATGTAATTTAAATGCATTCCAGATATTTCGGATTCCTTTGGCAAGCCATATATTTTGCAGACCACCATTAAGGGTGGTATCTCACTTCGCAGAAACAAAATTGAGACGGATTTGTCAGCATGGCATTGTACTAGATCTGTCTCCTCTGTCGCAGAAACAAAAATGAGACGGATTTGCCAGCATGGCATTGTACCTTATCTGTCTCCTCTGTCGCGGTAACAAAAATGAGAGACGGATTTTGCCATCCGTTTCATTTTTGTTTCCGCGACAGAGGAGATATATCTAGTACAATGCCATGCTGGCAAATCCGTCTCATTTTTGTTTCCGCGAAGTGAGATACCAGTGATGTTTTAGGAAGGATAGGAAACTCGAGCACAATACATTCGAACGTCTATAGGAATACAAAAGCATCCCATAAATTATTAGTAATGCATTCCACGGGGTTTTGATGTTCCATGTGGCGTGCCGACACAAAATCTAAATGATCAATGTTAAGTTGGAAAGAAATATCATTTACAATTTTTGTCTTTAGAAGCATTGTTTTGGATCAATTTGTTTTGCAAATTTCCAATTAGTTATGGACAACAAATTGGAAGCCCCTGTGATATTTTCACGGCAATATAATATAAAAGAATCGTGATAAACTGCTTACAAAGTTGACTAATTTCAGCATATTCCGCTGATTTCCGCTATTTTAGAGCTCACTCATTGTGAAAGATGTATAATTATGAACATATTTTGCATAATAATTTATGCGTGTTCTTGCGTGAACCTGAGATAATTAACTTTTGATATTACTCGAATTGTGGTAATTTATGTTCGCTGATACCCGTTATGCCCTTAACACGTACTGATGCATCATTAAGAACTGGACAAGCTAAATTAGAATCTGACTTTATCTTGTTCTCTCTGAGAAACTGTCGCTAAATGAAATTGTCTGTATTGTTGAAGCATCTGAATTGTTCAAACACGTACACCTGTTTAAAACACTAATGCTACAGTCACACGGACACTTACGTTTAGTTACGTCCGCTGCGTATAGATTTGGCTGAGTGGACGCAGCATGAACGCAGCATGGACGCGGTCATCCGCAAGGAACGTAAGTATACGTATCTGTCCGAAACTGTACCGTATCGGTACGCACAGTAGGGTGTTTTCGCAGGACTACGGGGAGCTTATCTAGAACGTTAGCATAAAAGAGGGCACTATTTTCAAAATGCCTGCAAACCCTCGTTTTCTATCTTCTTCAATAACTTTGAATAAAAGTTTCCAATGGTAACCGCACGTGTTCCCTTTGGCTTGTGAGACATTGTATTAAACGTCTATTGTTGCAAGGAAGATTCAATCAGATACAAGATACAAGATACAAGAATCTTTATTGGTCCATGCAAATACATAGAAATGTGACTTCCAATGGCTTTTTCAACAAGTTACAGACATATAAATAAATAAAACAATATGAAAATATGATATAAACATAAAAATATAACAAAACAGAAACAATCAAAGACATTGACTGGTCATAGTTAGAAATATGTTTATAGTTTAGATAATTATTACATGTATATTAAGCTGACAAATGAACGACTTATTACTTTCGGAAACTAATTACCTCTCTTCTTAGCCCCCCCCCCAATCAGTATATAGGGCTTTGATATACAGTGCGACACAGAAAAACAACTAATTTTAAAAGCATCTGTCACATTGAAATGTTTTGTGACTTTGATATTTATTTCATCATAAATAGTCACTCTATATTCAATTATACCAAACGTACAAGTGTATTGTAACGGTCGACTGAGCACTTAGGTTTAGAAAAATCGTAAAATTTGTCTGATAGTATATTATACCAAGTTTGAGCAAAAGCAACCCTTGCAATTAATTAGTCTTTTTAAATATTTTGTCCCTTGAATGAATGAATAGACCCAGGAGGACTGACCTAAAACAATGAATGAATGCTCAGAAGCCAGGGTTTCTTGTGGCAAAACTTGGAAGAAAGTGCCCAAGGTTCTGAACGTACTGGTTATGCCACCCCTCCCCTCCACCCCACTGGTACGCCACCATAAAAGAGATAATCCTATGATCTATGCTCTTGACAGGATCTGAGTATCATGAGTAGAAAACCATGAGTCCTCACCTTTGCCAGTCTGTATCCTTCCTCCCCACCACCACTCAACAAAGTTGTCAAAAATTCAAGTGCTCAGTCATCCATGGTAGAACAGGTACAAGTGTGGTACTGAGGTATCTCACTTCGTCTTCGCGACGGATAAAACGTATTAGAGACGTCTCCAATACTTTATTCCGTCGCGGAGACATCTCCGTGACAATTTTCATAAACTGTCTCAAAGTACTTCCCGCGACTCAAGAAACGTTGTATTTACTGAGTATGAGGAGATGTCTCCGGAATAGTTTTCATAACCGTCTCCAAGTAGTTTCAAAACTGTCTCAAAGTAGGCCCAAATCCGTCTCATATACAGTTTCAAAGTAGTTTCTGCGAAGTGAGATACTACCCTTACTCTTCGTCATGATAATTTAATAAAGAAATACATATCCCTAATAATTAAACACATAAGACATACAATCTTAATATAAGGGTCTCAAAGTTGGGTTTACTCTTTCTTGGGACGCACTGTATACGAGACAAGAACTTACGAAGTATGCAGAATGCGATCAAACCCCGCTTTTATCATCTTGCATAAAGGATGTCAATGGCGCGCGGCAGTAGCTGTATATTCAACGTCTATTGTTACTATACGAATTCAATCCAAAGGCTACATACTGGGGACACCTAGTTCTTTTTTTTTCATACCAAGGTTTTATTGTGTCAAATGCGTCTATGCGTATAACAGCTGACCTAAAACATTGCTGATATAAAAAGAAATAACCTACCGCCCAGCCTTTATGATTAGTCAAATCAAAGTATGCCTCTTTTATGTTTTAGCAAAGGGGGAAATGCCTGTATACATTCCTATCAAAGTGCTCGCTTATTGGCTTATAACTGACTTACGTCAAAGAATATATAGTGGGAAGAAGTGGAGCTTCCCACGTTCGGTGTGGTACACACCGTCCGCTGGATCTGATCGGGCTGTTTGTGCGCATTTGTGTGACTCGAAAAGTTATAACGCCCAAAAACCGATTTTTTTTTTTTCGTCTTTCATATTTAATATACTAATCTACCTTTTTAAGTTTTGATTTTTGGTTGAGAGCAAAGTAAAAAGGTTCAATATTCATGTTTACAACCTTGATTTCTAAGAAAACCTACCAAAAATGTCAGTGACTATGTATGATTATGAACTTTGAGCCTCAATTGAGCTTTGAACGTAAAATACAAGCACTTAGAAATTAGTTGATATCCCCCTGTAATTTCTTTGAAATGACTGAAAACGTGGATATCATCAAATTTAAATAAATTTCTTAACATAATCAAGCATTTTCAACAGTTGAGACCCCTAAAAAGTCAGTGACTATGCTCCTTTTGCAGATGGTAATCGCCTATGTTTAACACGTAAAACACGTGTTTTAAAACGGATAATATCCCCTTTTTCTCATTTGAACGATTGGAAATGCTAATTCTATAAAATTTGAATAAATTTTCTAATACATTAAGCATTTTGAACTTTTGAAACCCCCCTAAAAAAGTCAGTGACTATGCCTCCTTTTGAGCATGAAAAAACTGCCCTGGTGGTTATAACACGTAGGCCTATGGACTTACGCAATATTTTGACTTGATTACGATTCCCCTTTTTTTCTTTGAAATGACTGGAAATGTCGTTTTTATCAAATTTAATAAATTTCCTAATACAATCCAGCATTTTAAGCCTTTGAAGACCTCCCAAAAAGTCAGTGACTATGCCTCCTTTTGCAGAACGAAAAAAATGGTAAATGCCTATGTTTAACACGTAAAACACATTTTTTTCAAAAATGGATAATATTACCCTTTATTTTCTTTGAAACGATTGCAAATGTTAATTTTAACAAAATTCGATAAATTCTCTATAGTATAATAAGGCCTTTTAAACTCTTTGAGACCTCCAAAAAAAGTCAGTGACTATGCCTCCTTTTTGGGGTTTCTCTTTTTGAAAAATAGCTCATCTGCTAAAATGTGAACAAGTGTCTTGCGCATGCGCTAGGTAGGTCTAGTTAGCCCCCGGGAGTTGGCCCCGGGACGCTGGATGGATGGTGTATGTGTAAGATTGTGTGTGAAATGCCACAGACCCCTTAACATTAGAGTTGAAATGTGTGATTTCTTATTGCAGGAGCTTGGACATTATTGTACTAAATTGTTATTAATTGAAATCATGTATGTGTCTATTAGAAAATATTCTACAGATCAAATATGATGAAGATAAGCATTATTCAACATATGTTTTTAGCTTAATCCTGAGACAAACAAGCAAGCAGGCTTTTTTTTGTTAAGTATCCGGGCACCCCCCCCCCCCACCCTACCACTAATTAAACTGTTAATGCAATGTTATGAATGAGTTTCAAGTATTTATCAAATAACATTGCATTTATATTGTACAATTTTTTTTATAGATTCTGTGAAGATCCAAGGAGTGGGCAAAGCAGATTGATAGGAATGACCTTGTAGAACGGTCCCCTTACTATCTGCATCGATATCAGTTTGTTTGTGAGAAGCACTTCCAAGCATCACCGTTCTATAGATCGACATGTAATGTATGCAGCTAGTGGACTTTGTAGGCGTATTGGCAAAAATTGTATATGTGAGAGGTCCTTGATCCAAATAATGTTTTTATAAAAAAAAAATCATACCCTCCTGTGTCTTTATGAGATGAATTGTTAGTGTGAAGTTTCAAGCCAGGGTATATAATTGATGTTATTAAAAGACTGCCATGCAACCTACATTTCATTTATGACCTTTCCATTTAGCTTCATTTGGAAACGTCACATCAAATTGATTTCTGCAGACATGGTTATACATCTTAATATATTTTGGCTGACAGTTTTAGTAGTAAAAGTAAAATTTTTACAATCTGCAGTTGTTTGAGGATTATCACTCTGTGGAATGTTTATATTGTGTGTAATACTGCCAAGCCAACAATGTGCACACATCAAAGTGCTTTTATATAGAGTAGTAAAATTCATCATGTTTATATTGAATATGGCAACTATTTGATGTAGAGCTTCCAAATGAAAATTCCATAGGACTGGAGGCCCACCCAGACCAGACTGATATTTTAACTTATAATCAATGAAGGATTGCCAACCAATTAGATTTTATAGATGTTAGTGTGTGATAAAGATGTTATAGTGATACAATTTATAATCAGAGCAGATATGGTTCTATATAGTACAATGTGATTAACAAAAGAACATCAAGAATATTAATGCATTGCTTGCAAGCACAGGCTGTACGACCAAGATTGCTCTGAAATCATAAATTATTTAACAGCATATAGTTACATATCGATGGATGTCTTATTTTTTAAAGATACTTTCACCTTTATACTTAACATAGTCAGGTAGGCTCTTAATATATTATTTGCTCCTTCTGTAAATGCATAAAGTATAATTGCTCTATTTTTGCAAAGATAGATATCATTTGGATATTTCATTTTGCAAATTAGTGTATTTTTGAAAAATATACCAAGAAAATAAAGAAATGAGGTATAGTTTATGATTTTTCAAAAGCTGAAAGCTCACTTATTCCAGGCTTATAATTATTTTGTATATTATAATTTTGTTTGAATGTAGTTCATTATGCTGGTCTCTCTACGGTACTTCCACATAAAAATTGAAGATGCCCGAACAGTCTCAAATCATGCCTGAAAATAGTCTGGAACATCTCACTTTTAACATAAAATAATTTTGAACTTGTGTGGAAAAACAAACCTTGTGAAAAAAAGAGACAAAACTAGTATAAATAATACACTCAAATTTGTGTAGAACTTTCGATCCCTGTTTACTTTCTTTTTCTTTTGAAGAGTGTGACAATGTGAGATTACTCAATATTTTCACATTTTATGGTAGTTGAACTTATTATATCCCCATGTATTAGTCCAAAAGTGATCCTCTTTGAAGAGAAAAGTTTGAAAAGGGTAATATTTATACTAAATATATTGTTCTGTATTGCATTGAGTTCAATGCAAAATGAGCCAATTTATGCATTAACATTTGTGAGGCATGAATGTGGGACTGCAATATTTGAATGAGGGTACCTATCTTAAATTTGATAAATTTTTTTAAAAGTATAATTTGGCACTGTGCCGGATAGTTATTACTAATAATGTTTTCCAATATATACTAAGCCTCTTTGCCTCGAACGGGCCTGAACATGTTGTCCTAACAACATAGAACATGAAGTTGTTTGTCTTTTTTGACCATCAAGTTTGGTAAAGAGAATGAAATTGAGAAGTAAAGTAGGCCTACATGTGAGAAAGCTAAGAGAAAGATTTAGAGAGAGAGAGAGAGAGAGAGAGAAGGGTAGGGGGGGGGGGGGAAGCGGCTGAAACACTCAAAGAAAATGAGGGGAGGCAGGGAGAGACAGCGTTTTTATTGGCAAACTGGAGTGAAAATTTTGGTCCTTTTTATGTGTGTGCTTTTTAAAAGTTTCATTCTTTAAATAATTTTTTATTTATTCATTTTAGTTTTATTATTTATTTGTTTTATTATTTTGTTAGGCCTATTTTTAATTTGTTTATTCTTTTTTGGGGGGGAGGGATGGGGGCCAGGGCGGAGCTATTGTCAACAAGCAGTCATTGGTATTAATACTTACAATATATACAGTGCGTCCCAGAAAAAAGTATACCCAACTTTGAGGGTCTCGTATTAGAAATTCATAAATCATGTGACCTTATATTTCATTTTATGTTCAAGAGTAACTCATGTTCTGTTCGATGATACCAAATTTATGTCAATGCTGTCACGAATGACTGAGTACTTGAACTTTGAAAAAAATCCGTCGAAAGTGCTTTGTACCAAGTTTTTCGGATGTAAACTTTTCATTTCAATAATCCTCATGTTTTTCTTTTAGCCTGAAAATGATGCAAAGTGGATGAAAGTTCAAAAAAATGTTTGCATTACTTAAGCAAACATATATGCGAAATGTATGCTCCATAGAGAATTGACGCAAAATAGTTAATCAATAATTCATGGTATTGTCAGTGGAAATCCTGCTCCCTGATCATCATTATTCATTGTTGAGGTAAGCCTTCTGAGTTATTCACAAGGGATAAAGCGTGACTTTGGGATGCTATCTTGATGAAGCTCTTTCAAATTGCCTTGGTATGTATGAACATTGGATGATGTCCATTGGTGCTCCCTTGAATTAAAGTGCCTTAGAAGTAAGTAAACATTGATTTCATCGTGTCGGGATACTCGATAGCAACTAAAATGGCAGCAACAGACAGAGCCAGAGGTTTTTGTAGTCAGACAGATACCATGAACACGGAAGGATGGTGCCCCGCACACCGGGATGTAGCAGTTCGAGATCACTTCGGGAGCGTTTTGTAATCGAATAATTGCGCTCATATTACAATAACGAGCTGTCCAAGACATTGCAACGACGCGACGCTTGCGATTGTATTGCAATTGAGAGGGAGGTGCGCACGTCTGAAGAGATGGTAGAAGTTGAAAATTAGCTAAACCCAAAAATAACCCATACTTGGCGTACAAAGCACTTTCGACGGATTTTTTTTAAAAGTATGAAACTCGTCATTCGTGACAGCACAGACATAAATTGTATATCATGTGAATAGAGTATGAGTTACTCTTTAACATGAATATAATATATGGTCACAATGATTTATGAATTCTTATACGAGGCCCTCAAAGTTGGGTATACTTTTTTCTGGGACGCACTGTATATATACATATATTATAGATATATATATATATAGTATATATTACGAGGTCGTGTTCCTTAAAAAAAGAGGACGAAGTTCAAAGGTCAGTCATTCCAAACAAGTATATGTTTATGTCTTGTGATTCGCTTCTTAATGGATTAAGTAACTCATCAAGCTTAATTTGAGTACATTGCTGACGGTCCAAAGTGCTATATGGGTCTACAGGTTGGGTCTTTTGAAGGCGATATGGTTACAAAACCGTTTTTTCCAAGTTTGTGGTTTTCGGGTAGAAACAAACCTTTCTAAGTATTTGGTGTCCTTGGATCTTTTCAGCAAGTTTCAAATGAATGTCATCTTCTTTTGTAAGTGGATTTCTCACCTGTTATGAGATGCTTCTTAATTATGAGTTCCTCTGGGAGTCTCGGTCGTGTCACTGCGACGGATGCCTGAGTCTCCGAGGAAGTCGCGAGAAACCAACACAAATGTCAAACATGTTCATATTTCGTAGTATAGACTTCTTTACAGACGCAAGCAAGTCCTCTGTGACGTCTCGGTGGGTTGCCGGTCGACGTCCCTTAAATATGCCGAAAGTATCCACTACTTCTCAGAAACTTGTCGGAATTGCCTGCGATTTAAAGGAAATCGGAAGCAGGATTGACAATTTTTTCAGACTTTTGTTCGATTTACCCAACGACGCCTGAATCTCAGAGATCGTCACCTAACGACGTCACCACGATCAGAGCCCATAATAGTGAAAATCCCATCTCATTGCCAGTGGTCTTTGGAAAATGAGATTTGAATGTTTTCATTGGAAACCGTTGTGTGAAAAAAGGTACCCCAAATACGGATGAAAGCCAAAAACTCACAAAAATTTTGTTTCGTCCCCAAACCACTAATATAACTTGAAATAACGGGTTTTTGTACTATTACTTCAAAGGACTGCTAACTCTGTACATTCAATTTAGACGTCAGCAATGTCTCATAGTTGAAAGCTGATGAGTTCTTATTATTCTAGTAACAATCACAAGAATAAACCGATTATACTTTTGGAGATGACTGACCTTGTGAGACTTCGGTCCTCTTTTTTTAGGAACACACTGTATATTATAAATTTTATGCCTATCCAATGGAAAAAAATAGAATTGATACTGTAGGCGGATAAATTTGATATTCTAGGATGGGGGGTGGGGATGGGTTTGGCTTCTATATATTGGCAATTTTTTCTCTGAAAAAGACCTAAAATATCCCAAATATAACAAATCGGATACCCTTAAAGTACCAAATTCCAACATACCAAAATTGAAATTTACATGGACATGTTAACAAAAAAAATAATGAAAATAATTGGAAAGAGCCCTATTGGAACCACATGCAATGTGTCCCCCGCCCCTCCCCCCATCCCAAGCAGGCTGTCGCCACTCATTATGTTTTCTGAGGGGCAGCTAGTATTATATGGGGCTAAACCAATTTAAGCCATTTCATTAAATTTACGTTTAATCCAACACAACGTTCACAATAATAGCGTGGGAAAATGAGGAGATACGTCTAGATAAAGGCTATATTCACACGATACTTTCGTAATCGACGGATAAAAGCAAGTGTCTTGAAACCAGACTATATCGAAGTACTACTACACAATTTCGCGTGTTACCGAGCGAACTCGCACCTCTCCGTTATATTCTCTCTGCTTACGTTCTCCGCTGAGAACCTATACGTTCTACGTTTCGGGAGAACGTAAATTTCCCCAAAATAGCGTTGTAGATTTTGACAACGGGGATCTATCTCTTGTAGCTAGGGGAAACCCTCGTTTGTGCACACGAAAACTTGTAATTTAAACGCTTGCCAGCCGTTTCTAGCAAATACCAGTTTTACACACTCTTTTTCCTGTACTAACAGTATGCAGGAGTTGGGGTTTGAGCTAATTTGAAAATAAAGCCTTTCAGAATGCTAACGTTCTAGATTAGCTCCTACGTAGTCCAGCGAAAGCACCCTAGTGACGGCGCCAAGCCTGCGAAATTTTGAAATGTTCAAAATTTCGCAGGGCATCTTTACGGATGCCGTATTACGTAAGTAACCGTAACTAAACGTAACTTTCCGTAAACGAACGTAACTATCCGTATCTAGGACGCAGACCATCCGGGAAAATTCTTAAGTTCCATCCATTTGCGTTTATTTGCGTCCACCGTAGGTATACGTAATTATCCGTAATTAAACGTATCAAACGTTTAAGTATCCAAAAACAATCACACTTAAGAGGCTCCGTGACAAACACTTAAGCGCTTGCGGTAAAGTGCGTCTCTCACGTTTTTGAGAGCTCCCGCACACACCCGTTCTTGTTTTGACGATGGATAGGGGTTTTATAAATGTAATAGCTGCCAGGGGTAGGTCCCTCAAATTTCCTAGAGCCGGTGGGGGTCGCGGGGGAGACAATTTTAAAAAAGCCTAATAATAATTCAGCGAGCTTTCACTCATAAAAAAAAAATAACTCAGAAACAGATATTCGAAACAATATTGATTGATTCCTCTGCCCAAATTACAAATCTTATAAACTTCAATAATTTCTCCTTCTTTTTATATGACACAAGACACATATTTAATAATTTTGTTTGATATTCGTTTTAGTTGGATAATACTAAGCATAAAATATGGTTATCTTCTTTAGAGCCTCGATGCCCTTGGTCAAGAAGGTTAATTCAGATATCATTTGTTTAAATTAGTTGTCATTACAATCCGTGAAGCGCCAGGCGCAAAATACTTATTTACATTTAATAATGTAGAAGCAGGGCGTCTGATTGTTTGGCATAACAATTTCATATTTTTAAATGATAGAATTTGCTGAGAGTGAAAAAAATGCCTAATATATGATATGTAACAGCAGGGCAAGTTATGCACTCGCCCCCCCCCCCCCAAAAAAAATAAATAAATAAAAGAGAAAAATTTGAAATTAATAAAAGTCTTTAATATATTCTCTTTTGTTTCATTTTTTATTAACTTCAATATACGTGAGGAAAAATGTAGAGAGCAAAAAAAGGAGGGGGCTAAATTGAATTCTCTTTTCCTCCTTCTTAATAAATGGGAGTTGAACTTTTGAAAAAGAATAGACTTCTTAAAGAAACTATAATATAATCTAATGATCAATTGCATGAAGTAGGGATTCCGTCGCTATGTTGTCTCTTCTGGGATGTTTAATTTTCGATTGGTTCCTTTATTTACAACAACAACAAAAAAAAAAAAATAAAAAAAAAATCATTTGTTTTTGTCTGTTTATTAGGGACGAATCATTCTCTTAAATGGCTTTGTATATAGAAGCGAATATAAAAGTGGTTTAACCTAATTAACCCCCCCCCCCTCGCTCTCTTCTCTCTCCCGATCTTTCCTCCTCTCTAATTGTAGGGGAGGGTTTTCCCTGGAACGTTGTTGTCCTGTAGCCCTCTTCAACCTTTGTCTTTACTTACCACTTGCTTTTGGCGGTAGACTTTGTAAGCCATATAACTAGCATGTGCAGATCCAGGCGGGGCGGCATGGGACGCGCCCTTATAATTTGAAAACCGCTCATTGACTGTACATTACATTAAATCTGAAATTTCCGGCGCCCCCCCCCCTCCCTTATCCTGAACCCATGTATCCACCACTGACTAAGGCAGAAATAGGAAAGGTGATCTATTACCGAAGGTTTAAAGAACCCCACACTCATTGACCAGAGAGATATATAATTTTTCATTACAATTCCCAGTTGTATACGTATCTGTATACGTATGTAAATCCCCGCAAGTGTTCAGAAGTGTCTGGAAGTTTCCGAAAGTCGGAAAAAACAAAGACCGAGTAGACTCGTAAGGTTATTCGTAAGTGGATGCAAGTGTCCGTATCTGGTCGTAACTATTCGTATCATTCGCGTTTTGTCCCGTATATCTTCTAATTATTGAGGCGTGACGGGAAGGCATCCGTGGGGATCCGCAGAAAAAAATGACCTTTTTTGGACGCAACGCTGGACGTAACTCAACGTATGTTCTGTGTGACTGTAGCATTATGCTATAGCCACACAGACACGTACGTATAGTTATGTCCGGTTGCGTCCAAAAATTATTTTCTTTTCTGCGGATCCCCACGAATGCCTTCCCGTCATAATCAGGATTAGAAATAGTGATAATGTCGTTCATCCAATAAAACAAAGAAATACATAAGAAATTATAGAATAGAAGATGATACAAGATTAAAACAATAAAAACGTAACTCAACGTAAGTGTATGTGTGACTTCAGCATAAGGCCCATATTCTGCTATGAATACTAATGCTACAGTCACACAGACACTTACGTATAGATACGTCCGGTTGCGTCCAAATATTATTTCATCTTCTATTCTATCATTTCTTATGTATTTCTTTGTTTTACTGGATGAACGAAATTATCAATATTTCCACTGCTGACTATGACGGGTAGGCATCAGTGGGGATCTGCAGAAAAGAAAATAAGTTTTTGGACGCATCGAGACGTAACTATACGTAAGTGTCTGTGTGACTGTAGCATAAGTTTGCATGCGTCGCAATCTTGTACAACTCTATTGTGTGATCCGCATCAGACTACAGGATCACAGTTCATCGCACAATAACTTTTACGAACTTGCGACTCATACAAACTCAGTCTTCATAGCAGAATATGGGCCAATGTTATGCCAGCGTCTCGTCATATGGGTTCAAAGCAGGCTGGTAGGGGAGACCGGGGATAATTATTGCAACACTTTTTTTCCCCTCCAAATTTGACTTATCAACTTTATTATAGATAAATACTTTCTTAAAACTAAGTAGGGTACATGCAGGTAATATGGGCCACCTGAAGCAAATCGTGTCGTGACCGTCGACCGGTGACCGGTATGAGCACCATAACGTTGTTCAAATGAACTGTATACGAAAATATATCGTCGTGAGAGCATCTGATGCCGAAATTTCTCTGAGAAAATTGCTGAAAACCAACAAGGTAGGTAAAACTTACGGCATTTTTTTACCCTGAAGTAAAATTTGATATTTCACAGAATGTGATGGTGAAAGAGTGTTTGAGGGGGTAACCTTAATTGTTTCGTATATTTAGTAAGCTTATAGTTTCATTTTTGATCATACTAGCGTGTACATGTCAATTTGTTGTAGTGAACATGGTGAAGGGGTGCAATGTGGCATTGAATACTTGCCTGACGCAGCAACATTAATGCAGGTAATATGGGCCATCCAAAATGGCGGAAATGATTCTGGTACTTAGTATTGGGATGAGGCATCAATCTCTTTGCTACGATTTTTTGGGGGTATATTCACAGTATATAATTAATATAAATAACTTATTGTAGGCCTATATTGACTTGTATAATGAAAATAATATTTAGATAATATTAAAAAAAAGAAATAATATACAAAATACAAAACAACGAAATACATAGTCAAAATATTTACTGAAGGGTTTTTATAATGTCAAATGATATCTTAAAGTTAATGATTTTCAACATTTTAAGCAAATTCCAGACATGGTAGAGTCATTGTAGTTTTTAAATACATGTGCCCATATTACCAGCAAATGCAGGTAATATGGGCACTTTGGTAATGACGTCAACATTTGAATATTGCAGACAGGGGGGGGGGGGGTTGGTGATAATTGTTTTTCTTCACAATAAAAGTCAGAGCAGTAGTTATTGATTCATATAAACAAAGATTAGACTGTGTGTCATTTTGTAATTTTATGCAAATTAGGCAAATGAGCTTAGGGGGGGGGGGGCATATTACCTGCATATACCCTAATACGAAATATGCATATCTTAGCTCGACATATGAATAGGTTTGGGTTATGTTAAATTATTTATTTTGAAGACATTATCATTTCAAAACAAGAGGTCGAGTGTAACAATCTGCCCCTGAACCAGGGGCAATAATGTAACACACGTATGGGGCAATTGTAGCACAAGAAATTTTAACATTTTGTTTTTCTTTATCAAAGCTATGCACATGACAGATCCAAGATTTAAACAATATTAACCACATAAGCTAATTATAATAAAACATGACAATGTTTGACTGGAGATACAGTATATTTTCCACTTGATATATGCATGGCAGGGTTTTTGCGTCAGTGTACGGACTCTTTACGGGGTATGGTAGCATGCTTCACCGTCCCGCGGCTAGGTACGGGGCAAAGGTACTAAGTTAACGGTGTCGTTACAGTTGCCCCTGATGTGGGTGACCATATTTGGAGAGATTTTTTTTTAAATCTTAGCCCAGGTATTCATCGTTGAAACTATAGCAAAATACAGGCCTTAGAATTATTTTTAAAGAAATAAAAATGACAGCCATAGCTCAACCACAAATTTGTCCAAGAGAAAAACATTGGGTAGTGGGAGAAATTACTTTCCTGCTCAAAAGACGGTTTTTTTTTTCCAATAGAAAGTTCAACGAACCGTCAAATCTGTTTAAACTAAAAGATCATATGGAGCAATGAAATTCACATGCTCTGTATACAGGTTAAGTTTGTAGCGTGTTTCTACTAGGAATGTGAGCCTCTCTTACGATTGCCCCGTGTTACAATTGTCCCCGGTCTCCCCTACTAAGCTCATATCAATTCTAGTTGTAAACTTAAGGGGAAGAGGGCGCTATCACTCTACGCAAAGCGAACGCGGCCACAGACTTTTTGTATTTTGCACAGTTTTTTCACTTTGTTTTCTTGATTATGGCGAGCAACTATCTTTTCAAAGAAATGATCAACTTGAATAAGTACGCTAAGAGTCCGAATTTTTCAAAAATAGGAATAACTTATTGCAAAGGGAAAAAAAAGTCCTGTCACTTGTGTCAATTCGAAATCCTAGTAAGATCAAATTCCTGTACAATATGGCCAATTTTGCTCTCAAAATAGCTCATACGCTGCAAAGTCATCTTCCTCGATTACGCATAATTATATTACACCTTAATGATCAAGCAGTTTTTAAAAGCTTGAATTCTCAGCTTTCCAAATATGGTACATTCATCTCGATTGGTTAAAAAAAGTCCTGTCACTTTGAACATTATCACAAACGAATCTTTACTCGATGGGTCAATATTTCCGCATATCACATGCATATCGAATGTGGACAGCGTCTTCGCAAGATGTGACAAGATCACTATTTATATCAATAATCGTTAGGAACATCAATCTATGTGAAATAAAGATTCTGATTACAACTTTAGCACAATGGTGTTATAGGCTTGCCAAAATGTCTTTTTCCCCAATCTGGTCTGAAGCATCTACCTACGAAAACTATGATAAAAGTTCAATTATTTATTTCATGTCCAGGACTAATTTCCTCCAACGGATCGACTGACAATTCCATTTTACCGACAGGGAAGTTTTCTTAGGCGAGTTTTTGTGCGCTAAGTAATAATTGCATGCAGTTGTCAATCGGTCGCTTCCCGCCGTTAGCGCGGGTTTTGTTTTTCAGCTGCGTGCATTTCCACTAAACTCATGAATGTAATGTTGCGTTTCCCCTCCTCAAATAATGGACGCGTCTTTATGTTAAGATTTAATGTCATACGTTAGATTTACATTTCACGTGGAGTAGAATTGATATGGGTACATTCCTATGCTTCCTAAGGGTGGTATCTTACTTCGCGGAAACAAATTTGAGACGGATTTGTCAACATGGTTTTGCCATAGCTCAGTCTCCTCTTTCTCCTCGATTTCCTAAGTTTCGGACACGTTTTTAATACCTTTTATACATGGCACAAAAGATTCCGTCGCGGAAACGTCTCCGCGAAGTGAGATACCACCCTAACCCATCCCTGATTAAACTCAATTGTTTACTGCCTAATCGATTGAAAGTGAAGAAAATAGTAACTGCTCACTTCCTTACCTTGGCAATTGACACCCGTCCAGCCATCCTGACATATAGCCCCATTAATGCATGTTCCAGTATCTGGGGCACAGTTATTACCAATACAGTGGCAAACCTGCAAACAATTGGCTCCATACATACCAGGGCTACATTCTGCAGAAGGTAAGAAAAAAGGATAATTGAGAAAATATTACGCGTATCATGTTTTAATTCCTGGCCGTTTGAACTTTTTTTAGAGAATTTTTCTTACATAAAGTGTGAATTGTTATCTTTTTCATCACAGTAGGTTCTGACAGTGTTTATTGATCTAGCCAAACAACGATACATATTGAAACGTGACTGATAGCCAATTACATTGAAAATCACCGAGTTTTCCAGATCGATTACACTTAAGTAAAAAGAAAAAGAAAGAAAAAAAAAAGTAGTCCATACACAATGGAATTGCAACATGGTGTGCATTAAAGGACAGGAAAATATCCATGAGTGACGTTTAATAAATTCGACCTGAACTTGTAATATGGTTTGGCGAGGAGAATGCTTATTTTGGACGATTGTTTGAGTTTATGTTGTTCCTCGGAAGCAATTAATGGAGGAACAAAGTACTTCAAGTAAAGGTTATTGCCAATTTGAATTTCCTTCCTCATACCATTTAAGGGGATAACAAGAGGTACTTTTCTTTCCTTTTCCCCCTTTTTTAAAGAATATGTGTCTAACGTCGATCATCCTCATACACTTTACATCCTACTCTAAGTGTTTCATGATTTTTATTTCAAGTATTGGACAGAGAGACCATTTCCATTTAAATTCATGTTCAAATTTTGAAAGTGAAATTGAGGAAACGCTTCTAAGGAATTCAATATTTATTATTCTTGGTCTCAAGTGCTGAGTCTTATCTTGCATTAAAGGTAGTGTCATTCTTTTGCAGGCCAAAATATTACATTTCTAGTTTTTGAGAGGATATAGTAGTGTATCAATGACTATATCTTTCCACAACATGATTAAGCTCAAATGTGTATGTTTGTCATTATATTGCGATTATCAAAATTCATTCCTATTTTTTTTCGAACCTCGAAAAATATACCGTACGGTGCGAACCGTTGACCGTTAGAGAATAATGCATGCTGATACATCGTGTGTATATTGCTGTGTGTGGTCCGCGCTGCACGCACTGTAATATCAACGATGTTGATGGACAGCTGGTCTAGACTGGTTGTCAGATTCGTTTCATATTACTGATCTAGGCAACCTATGACATTAAGATTGAATAGACAGTATAGGTTGATCATATTCTAAAGTTATGCCAAGTTGCATTAGTTTTCACAATTTGTGAATAAGGATGACACTACCTTTAAAGTCCTAATAGGGGAAGGTGGGGCATAACGGACCACGTAACTTCAAGTGGCTTCTGTGATGTCACAGATAGGAGCAAGACTATAAAAATGATATTTCCTTGACGAGTTCTTATTGAAGTTTGATAAACAATCGATCAATAATTCTCATCTCTTTCAAACTTCCGGCAAAATGAAGCTGAAAAAATATCGGAAAAGGCCCGTTTTGCCCCACTAGTGGGGCAAAATTGACTCCGTGCATATTTTGTTGGGGCAAAATGGTACCCTATTATGGGGTACCGTTTTGCCCCGTAAGAAATTAATCAACTCCGGGGACTGATTTGTCAAAATTTGTTCAATGGGCAAAATAAATGTTACTTTTTGGAAGTCTCCAGAAGGGATGCGAGCACACCAAATTCTCCTCAGGGTCAGCCAAATTATGTCCTTTTTGCCCCACACCATCGGGTTCCATTTTGCCCCAAGCAGAAATACCCTACATCAGAGGGGTACAAAATTTTTGAATGGCACCCCCTCTGTAGGTATTGATTTTTTTCGATGAACTTCAGTGGTAAATTGGTGCAGCAATGCCTCATTTACTGCAATACATTTTATAGAAAGAAATACTTTTGATGTCAAGCTATGAGAAAGTTCCGTTTTGCCCCTAGGGTCCGTTATGCCCCACCTTCCCCTACTTGCATGCTTAATTTTCAAAATTTTCTACTAAGAAAAGAATTGTTTGTTGTATTGTTTCCTTAAAATTTGTGATGACTGTCTTGCATTATACACATCGGGTGTAGGCTAAAATTTAGCTGACAAATCAGCTGGAATTCTTAAAAAAATAACAAAGAACAAAACAAAATAAATAAAGAACATGTCACAAGATTCTTAAATCTGATGAGGAATATAAAATATTTTTATGCCCCTAAACAAAACATATGGTGCTCCTGAACAACGCAACGGGGCCAGTCTTTCCACATATTGTTACTGTAGGCAGGGGTGCCACTTTTCCCCGTTTCTTTTAAAGATAATAGGGTGTTTTCGGTGGACTACGGAGGACCTTATCTAGAACGTTAGCATGGCGAAGAGCTATATTTTTAAAAGAGCTCAAAACCCCAAACCCTGCATACTGATAGTACGGCGAAAAGAGCGCCAAATTGACCAGCAACATAGGGGCACATAATATGTGATCGTAAATTTCTAATATATGGGTATTTTTACAATTCTCAAATTCTCACCCTTCAACCTCTAGGGCAACTACACCGCCATCAACACTCATCGTCGTTAAAATCGTCTAAATCGAAATGATATCCCTCATACTGAAAATTCAAAGGTAGTGTCATTCGTTTTGCAGGCCAAAATATACATTTCTAGTTTTTGAGAGGATATAGTAGTGTATCAATGACTATATCTTTCCACAACATGATTAAGCTCAAATGTGTATGTTTGTCAATATATTGCGATTATTCAAAATTCATTCCTATTTTTTTTCGAACCTCGAAAAATATTACACGTCGTCGAACCGTTGACCGTTAGAGAATAATGCATGCTGATACATCGTGTGTATATTGCTGTGTGTGGTTCCGCGCCTGCACGCACTGTAATATCAACGATGTTGAAGGACAGCTGGTCTAGACTGGTTGTCAGATTCGTTTCATATTACTTGATCTAGGCACCATGACATTAAGATTGAATAGACAGTATAGGTTGATCATATTCTAAGTTATGCCACGTTGCAATTAGTTTTCACAATTTGTGAATAAGGATGACACTACCTTAAGTCCTAATAGGGGAAGGTGGGCATAACGGACCACGTAACTTCAAGTGGCTTTCTGATGTCACAGATAGGAGCAAGACTATAAAAATGATATTTCCTTGACGAGTTCTTATTGAAGTTTGATAAACAATCGATCAATAATCTTCATCTCTTTCAGAACTTCCGGCAAAAGAAGCTGAAAAAATATCGGAAAAGGCCCGTTTGCCCCACTAGTTGGGCGCAAAATTGACTCCGTGCATATTTGTTGGGGCAATTGGACCCATATTATGGGGGTACCGTTTTGCCCCGTAAGAAATAATCAACTCCTGGGGACTGATTTGTCAAAATTTGTTAAATTGGCAAAATAAATGTACTTTTTGGAAGTCTCCAGAAGGGATGCGAGCACACCAAATTCTCCTCAGGGTCAGCCAAATTATGGTCCTTTTGCCCCACACCATCGGGTTCCATTTTGCCCCAAGCAGAAATACCCTACATCAGAGGGGTACAAATTTTTGAATGGCACCCCCTCTGTAGGTTATTTGATTTTTTCGATGAACTTCAGTGGTAAATTGGTTGCAGCAATGCCTCATTTACTGCAATACATTTTTATAGAAAGAAATACTTTTGATGTCAAGCTATAAGAAAGTTCCGTTTTGCCCTAGGGTCCGTTATGCCCCACCTTCCCTACTTGCATGCTTAATTTTCAAAAATTTTCTACTAAGAAAGAAATTGTTTGTTGTTTGTTTCCTATAAATTTGTGATGACTTGTCTTGCATTATACACATCGGGTGTAGGGCTAAAATTAGCTGACAAATCAGCTGAATTCTAAAAAAATAACAAGAACAAACAAAATAAATAAAGAACATGTCACAAGATTCTTAAATCTGATGAGGATATAAAATATTTTTATGCCCCTAAACAAAACATATGTGCTCCTGAACAACGCAACGGGCCAGTCTTTCCACATATTGTTACTGTAGGGACAGGGTGCCACTTTTCCCCGTTTCTTTAAAGATAATAGGGGGTATTTCGACTGGATACGGAGGACCTTATCTAGAACGTTAGCATGGCGAAGAGCTATATTTTTAAAGAGCTCAACCCCAAACCCTGCATACTGATAGTACGGCGAAAGAGCCGCCAAATTGACCAGCCAACATAGGGGCCACATATATGTGTCGTAAATTTCTAATATATGGTATTTTTTACAATTTCAAATTCTCACCCTTCAACCTCTAGGGCAACTACACCGCCATCAACACTCATCGTTCGTTAAAATCGTCTAAATCGAAATGATATCCTCATACTGAAAATTGACGCTTTCTACGGTGCATTTCATATCTCATAAGGAGGAAGTAGTTCTGCGTATCAATACGGCACAACAAGCACGGAAGCATACGCTGCGAGAAGTACATCCTGTACCTCATGTAAATTCGCCATTTTGAACGGATGGATGAGGTGGGGGGGGGGTCGGGCACCTTCCTTACCAGCAAAGAAAGAAACTTGCAACAAAAAATGCATAGAAACGAGATTATGAGGGGCACGATGGCCTCCGCCACCCCCAAAACGTATAAAACAATACCCGGTAGAGGACTTCCCTTCCCGAACTTAGATGTATTTTTTTTAAACAGTCAAAATATGGACGGGTCAACATTCAATTAAAAAGAAATCACCCCCCCCCCATTCAGCGCCCTCACCCACCAATCCCCATCGATGTACTTGTAATATAGTCAAAATTGAACTGACTGACAAAGCCGGACAAAATTGACTCCTATACCCCCCCCCTCACCGAGAGAGGGGCTGACTTGAAGAAGAAGAAGAAAAAAAAACAACGCTTGCGATGCAGCTTTCTGCTCAAAACAAAACAAAACAAAAACAACAACAAAACAAAACAAAAAACAGCAACAACATTAAAAAAATCAACAAAAATTTGTGTCCCCTCCCCTCGTCTGTTCAGTAATGAAACTGGTTCGCCCCGATATTCCGCAGTTAAACTCCGAATCCGAGAGAGGGAAGTGCAGCGGCTGCGGATTCCCAAGTTGGTGACGCATACACAGGTGCGGAGTCCGAATTATTCTTCCGTGTAGTAGGCCCAGTAATACCCCTGTTTTTAGCTATTTTGAAAATCAGCCCTTCATATGGCTAAGCGTTCTAGATTCCAACCTCACGTTGTTCAACGCTGCTGTTCTCGTGGGCGCTCCAGGTTGAATGTTATAAATAGCATAACACTGACAGTTCCCAGTACTTCCGTGAACTTTGCGAATTTTGCCCGCTGTAATTTAGCTCTCCGTCGTTATGAGCCAGGAAACTCTCAAAATATGTTATTTCCATGTGGCAGCGCCGGCTAGCAAATACATACATGATATTTATGCAGAAGATATTGAATCAAGCTCGTTTAATTAAAGTTACTTATTTCTCCATTAAAACTGACCCAAAAGTGACATATATTTCCACAAGAAAAATTTGTAAAATTCTTTTGAATATTTATGAAATAATATTTTTATTTGTCCATTTTTTTTCCCTTCCGAATTTTTATCAGCTTTCACGACCTTTATATTCTAAAAACTGTGATATATTTTTTATAATTTCCATCATTTCCGGGAGATGAATATGAAAACGTTGATGTTAGAAGCTTCCAGAGAAAACAGGTAATTTTCAACATAAATTGGAACAGTGCTCCGTATACCATGGAGCTAACTATTATGCGATCTTAATGTAGAATGCAAGTATCTTAAGAGGCGTCAGCCTATAACTAAAGTAAGCTATATTAATATAGGATCAGTGAAATGAACAAACAGTTACTTGGATGACAAGTATATTTTTTTGGGATGTCTTTAGTAATTGATCATGGAGCCTGCGCGGTAGTACCCATGGACTTACTAATATTAAGTTAGCCTACGGTAAGTATTAACATACATATTGTCAGTTAGTTTTAAACAATGAAGAATTTGACACATGTTTGGTAGACTAGGGTACATGCCAGGTAATTGGGCCAGCCAGGTATATGGCCCCTGAGCAAAATCATGTCGTGACCGGTCGACCGGGTGACCGGTTGACCGGTATGTTAAGCACCGCGTTAATGTTGTTCATGAACTGAAGTATACGAAAACATATCGTCGTGAGAGCATCTGAATGCCGAAATTTTTCTCTGAGAAAATTGCTGAAAACCAACAAGCGTGAGTTCAAACTTACGCTTATTTACCTCTGATGTGTAAATTTGATTTTCACAGAGGATGTTGATGGTGAAAGAGTGTTTGAGGGGTAATCAATTGTTTTCGTATAATATTAGTAAGGTTTAGTTCATTGTTGATCATACTAGCGTGTCAGTCAATTGTTTTAGTGAAGGGTGCATATGTGGATGAATGCTGCCTACACGTGAAGCAACGATTAGTGCAGGTTATATGACATCCAAAATTGGCGGAAAGATTACTGTACTTAGTGATTGGGATGAGGCATCATCTCTTTCG
>CALNVZ010003568.1:60947-120567 GCA_940671915.1 Paracentrotus lividus | reverse complement strand
ACTCATGGATGTGTGTCACTATATTGTCAAAAATACTTGGATATTTCAGTGTGATCACTCATATATGCAAGTTCTCATTTTTTGTGTGTATAGTTTTCAAAAAGGTCTTTTTCAAAAGTTTAAATCTCAGTTATAGAGAAGAGGAAAATTTATAGCCCTTCGTTTTTTGGCTCTCACATTTTTTCGAACGTATATTGAGGTTAGTATAAAATTCAAAAGCAAAATGGAATTTATATTAAAAGTGATTATAATGTTAAAATTTGTCCCTTTTTTCGGTGGGGGGGGGGGGCGAGTGCATAACTTGCCTTGCTTTTAAATCATTTTATGTTGTATTTTTTGTTCACTCTTGCATTTGACAAAATTAAATTGTAGCCCAAACAGATCAGACTGCCTTGCTTTTCGATTTATCAAAATAGTAAATACAGGGTGACCCAGAAAAAAGGAAACCCAACTTTGTACGACAATTAATTCAATTATTCCAGTGTATTATAGTATAGGTATATCACTGAAAGGCCATGGATTACCATTTTAATAGACCGGCTCGATCTCACCTAATGCACGATCACTTATACCCGATGTTTGGAAGAAGGTCTGGTTGCAGAAGTTTGGGAGTTGGTTTCACGTTTCACGCTCAGTTTGGTGATGGTTTGTTCATTGTGCCGTATAAGAAGCACTCCTATCTGTTCTTATCATTCTGTATAATCTTAAAGAAGCATGACATAGGTGTGTGAATGTATGATCGTTATGTTGTAATCACTGGCAATAGTGGCCACTGCATGACGATTTATATATCTCTTGTCAGCTTGCGCCAATGTCACGCCATCTATCTGAAGCCCGGAGTTCTTGAGAGAATTATCTTGAAAAATTGCTGATTGAGCACTGTGCAGCTTCGTTACATTCTCCACGGGAGGAACTATAAGGTTCTCGTGGTTGGTTGTGGAAGCACGTAACATGATGAATTAACATGGATGGTAAGATTAACGGACAAATAATTAGGACATTCTGCAGACCCATTATGACAAACCCATTTATTAAACGTTACCGAGAATGCTCACTTAGATTTGTTTAGGAACCTTCAAGAGCAACTCATCTCAGCAAGGAGCGATGCATAGTATGAGTCAGATTTTTGCCCAATTTTTGCGAAGAATTTTCAAAACAATGGGGTTCAGTGTAGCTGATGTTTGTGGAGCTGAGAGAGGTATCTTGTAAATGTGGTATGAGTTGTACTTTCAGTGATATAAACTTCTTAATCACCACTGAATATGATTTTGAAATTATTGGTATGATCAAAGTTGGTTTCTTTATCCAGGCATATGCACACATACCTATTTGAGTGATTGTAAAGTGATAGCCACACACTAAGTTTTTAGCATAGTACTTTTTTCAGAACAGGGTTTCATTGGCTTAAGGTGCGTGTATGATGGATGGGGTGGGAGGGGGGTTGTTGAGAGGGATTATGGATATCATTTTTTTTATTGTTTGTTGGCATATTGTGGTGGTGTAATTGGAGTTGTTGCATGGGACTTGATCTAGGTTTGATGATGAAAGTTTCAAATTTCCCCATTGGAATATTTTTGAAATTATTGTTGATCAAAGTTGGGTTTCCTTTTTTCTGGGTCACCCTGTAGAGTATTTGCGCTTTGCGCTCACGTGATTTAAATGACATAATGACAAATTGATATCAGTAACCCTTCTTGAATGGGTATCGCGCTCTCAAGAGGCCATAACCATGTTTATAATAGGGATTATCCAACTAAAACGAAATTTCAAACAAAATTTTTCAAAATAATCTTGTCATATAAAAAGGGGAAAATTATTAAGTTATAAGATTTGATTGCTGGGGATTTCAATCAAATATGGTTTCGAACATTCTGTTTTCCGTTAATTTTTTGTTGAGTGGAAGCTCGCTTGAATTGTTATGAGCTTTTTTTTTTTTTTTTTTTTACCCCTCCCTCTGGGAAATTTAGGACCTGACCCTCGAAGCTATTACATTTACATAACCCCTATCCGTGTGCAAACAAAAAGTGGTGTTCGGGAGCTCCAAAACTTGAACAGACGCAATTATCTGCAACGCTTATTAAAGTGTTTGTCCGTAGCCTCTTAAGTGTATTGTTTTCGGGTACTTAAACGTTTGATACGTTTAATTACGGATAATTGCGAATACTTACGAAGGACGCAAATAAACGCAAATAGACGGAACTTAAGAATTTCCCCGGATGGTCTGCGTCCTAGATACGGATAGTTACATTCATTTACGAAAAGTTACGTTTAGTTACGGTTACTTACGTAAGTCGGCATCCGTAAAGATGCCCTGCGAAATTTTGAACATTTCAAAATTTCGCAGGCTTGGCGCCGTCATTGTGCGTACCGATACGGTTCAGTTTCGGACAGATACGTATACTTACGTACCTGCGGATGACTGCGTCCATGCTGCGTTCATGCTGCGTCCACTTAGCCAAATCTATACGCAGCGGACGTAACTAAACGTAAGTGTCTGTGTGACTGTAGCATAATAGGTCTAATATTATATATACTTGTTGTATATCTACATTTCACTTATAGTCATTAGAATGCAAAATATATGTGATAATTCATGCGCACTGATTAGGGATTTGAATGAGCAATACGTTTTAATTACAAACGTTAAGCTGATGTGAGCTTGCAGGTAACAAAATAATGTGCCAACTATGGTTGAAGGAAATGAACAATCGGTCCTCGGACCAACAGTCCCAAACTTACTGACAAATATTTAAGAAATAATGCTGTATTCCTTCACATTGATAATGATAATTGGGTATCTTAAAATGTATAGCATGAATAATTTAAATGGATTTATAAGCATTTGGGGTCATTAGGGTTTGTAAAATCACCATTTCAGTAAATGACTGTATTTGTACATGTAGGCATATTAACTTTTCCTCAACTCTAAACGCATCCACTATATCTGCCTTCGCGTTCCTCATAAAACCTCAGTCGCTGCATTAAAACTGACTTCAGACTGACTTCTTGCAATGCCAACTGACATGCTACATGATTGGCAGGAGTCTATTCGTCGTTACTGTTAACTTGAAGGAGCTATCACTGCCTGAGTGACTGAGGTCTATTGGCATATAGAGCCGCTAATGATGCGCTGTAGAATTTTTGGAAATATCGTAATATTAAGAACCTACCTTCTTCACATGTTGACCCTCTGAAACCAGGAGGACAAACACACTCCCCTGATCCTGCGTCACACATTCCTCCATTCAGACACTCTCTACAGGTCTGATCACATAATGGTCCCCAACGACCAGCTGGGCATCCTGCATTATCCCAAATGTACAATATTCCAATTTTACATGATTTCATGAATAATAATGTGATATGTATTCACACATGATTATAATTCACTCATATGCTTTTCAAAACTTTACATTGACTTTAATGATAATGGTAATGAAAATACGACTGATTGCTTCAAAGCCAACACTTGCAGCCTTGTGTAGCACCACAAGTCTGACCCGGTTCCTACGGCCATAATGCAATATTCTGTAACATCATTCACTACTCAAAACATTCATTCCACAATAATCATGTAACCAACTGGCCAAGTACTTCTTCCATCAAAACATTTATTAAAAAAATAATATTATATAAATAATGCATGCTCTACCATGCAACATACTAGATTATGTGCACGACAAATACTAAATTATCCCGAGGGCACATTTATTTCACCGAGGCCGTAGGTCAAGTTGAAACAGATGTGCACGAGGGATAATTTAGTATTTGGAGTTCACATAGTTAGTAATGTTGCATTAACTCTTTGCCTGCCAAATTCGACTATAGTCACAATTGTACTTATTAACTATACAATTGTAATAATTAATTTTCTCTGTTATGGGTGGGCCAAAAGATCTGAAAATCACTGATAATGCAAGGACCGGGTCTGCAGCATAATTTTTCGTAGTTCATACTACGCAAGTATTGTTCTACTATTTTTAATAATTAAAGAGAAAAGTCTTCTTTTTTATGCTTAAAATCAATGTGGCGGGCAAAGAGTTAATAGAGCATGCACTATTTATTATAGTAAATAGACCCCTAGATATTTGACCTTGCCTAATCTGGTTTTATCTTTGCCAATGTTTGCCAAACTTTTGGTACTAATTAAGCTATTGTGACGTATATTGTTGCTCTGTGTATTTATTGTTGTGCGCACCATTTTACTGTTATTACGCGCCAGCGCAACAAAGCAATCGATTTCGCCATTCATTTTAACACAGGATAAAACCCTTCAACATAACAAAAAACCGTTCAACATAGCAAAAAAGCGTGCAACATACCAGAATGTTGAACGACACGTGACACCCTTTCAACCAATCACAGCTCGTAAAATACTACCACTATTTACTATTCATAGATAGGCTCGTTTACTCACTGTATTAATAGTGTTATCTCAAAGGGTATATTTAAAGACTAGTTATTTGTAACAAACAATCAACCTGCAATGAAATTGTTGGTCAGTTCACTCTTGCTTTAACTTCATCGGGATGGAATACATGAATATCTGATATTGCGGTTTAGTACAAGGCGAAATGCTTCCGAAACGTGACATACAAATCATGTATTGCTCTATATCACCAATATGGTGCCCTGGGATATAACATCAAAAACCCTGTCTAAGACGAAATTTGCATTCGCAGCATTGCTCAGAATGATTGAATTTATGCCCGTTATCTAAATCGTGATGTTGTTTGCGGCATTTAAGCTTTTTTTAAAAAGATGTTTACAAAAAAATAAGCAGAGATTACTTACTACGTATGTGAAGAAGCATGTACGCATGTTCAGAATCACCTCTTCGGCCATTTTCAAAACACTGATATACACCAGCTTGGAAAGATGTCTCTGCCAAAAAACCTAGGTTGGAATCTCCTTTAGCATCCTTGATGGCAGTCCCGTTGAATCGCCAACGAAGAGATGCCTCATTTAAATCAGTGATAACCGTGATATTGACATCCTCCCCAACATATGCAGTCAATGTTCTGTCCTTAGGCTTAATAGTGGCTTTGAATAAAAAGAATGATCCAGAGTGTCACACAATTAAAAAAAAAAAAAAAAAACACGACACACCTTTAAATTTAAAAAGAATGAAAAACCCAAAAATGAATGTTTTAAAAATGTTTATGGGTCTCTTCTATAATGAGACACAAAAAGTTCTCTAACTACCATAGTGAGATTACAACTTTAAGCTTTCATTCAACAAAAGCATGAATATGGCATAGGCAAAATATTGAACAAAAGAAGATTACGGTAATTGCAATAAAACTGATAGAGTCTAAAGGACCGAATGGATTCAGTTAGAAAAATGCACAGAAAAAAAAAAAGCATTTCAAAAGGCTGGTATTACAGTGTTTCCAAGCACTTGAAGAACATCGTCTGAAAATTTACAAGAAGGCCAACATGTTTCGGTCTATAGGCATCCCCAATTTGATGTTTATTTTTTTTCCTCATGTTTACAGTCAAACAAATTAAACAAATTATTTTGGCTCATTATCATCATGAATTGCAAAACATTCTTACCATTGTGAAGAAGAACAACGGTTGAAGTTGTGTAAGTCACTCCTTCAAATTCAGCTACTGCTTTAAATGTTCCGATGCCTTTGATGTCAGCAGTGTTGTTGAAATACAACCTTCGGATATTATCCCCTTCGCTATCCGCGGTGGTATATTCGTTTAGTGCTTTTCCCTTTTCAATACGCTCAAACGTGGTACTGTCTCTGATAGATGCATGCCTGTCTCCTATGTACGCACTGATAACGTGATCATCTTGGTTCTCAAGGTCTAACAGGGGATGGTTGGTTACCAATGTAAGGTCCAAGATGTCACCTAGAAAAATGAACAACATTTCAGTTTTGTTATCAACCGGTCAGCGTCAAAAGACACTTTAGTCGTAATTAAATTGATAAAGTAAACTTGTAAAAAAATGTAGGCCTAATTCCCAAATTTCGCAATGGAGTAATTAGGGTTGAGATTTTGCAATACTACTACGCTCTGCCCATTCCCCACCCGAGGGAGATCTCATGGTTTATTCATAGATAAGCTAACGTTTATGATAACATAGATTTAGTATAGTATATCATCGAGACCTCTGCATATGTTTGGTGTTCTGAGGATAGCCATTGCTTGTCTTATTCAAGCTGTATAATTCTTGAAGAACTAAACATTATAGATCTAGGTCTATGGAAAATAATTGTAAACTGGATTTAACACTTTTTTTGGCTCTAGTCTGGTTCCTTCCTTTCTATAATCCAGTTTCCTGTTACTGTAGCAACTGCTCCGGTAATCATTGCATTGCACGCATGTTTTCCATCTCTAAACATGTTAATACGCATCAAAGCACAAAGTAACGTGTTTTTTTCGGTTTGGTTTTATGTTGTTTTTTTTTTAATGGCGCAAATACATAAATGATATAATGCAGAAACATAATAAATATGACATTTTTCGTATTTAGCTATAGCATATCAAAACGACCAATCCGATTTGCTTGCAGTATTTTGAAAAAAAAACAACAAACAAACAACTTACAAATAAACATAAACAAAACAAAAACTTTTTACACGTTTGATGCATGATTTAATTTCTTACCCCTACCAATGTGAAATTCAGACATTGAATACTAGACCGACCCAGCATCCCACAATGTTGTTAGAAGTGGCAGGTATCATAATATATTTGTTTGGTATCATGAACTAATCACAGATCAAGTTTTTATTGTATGATTGTCATTAAGGAACGCTAACATATTTTCAGGATTTTCTTTCATAGAGCCTGTATCAAATAGAATGGTACAAGTGGGAAACATTTATTGTTTTATAGTTTTAAGATTAATCAAAAACCGTTAATGTTTGGTATTTCCATAAAGGAGGAAAAACAGACTAATTTCTTCTGAAATTTATTTATCTCATGTAGTGCTTTAGATCTTTATATATACTTGTACATGTAATTATTTTTCTGCAATTAAGATATACATTTTACTTATGCAATGTCTATGACTTTGTTTTTGTTTTTCAATAAATTAAGATAACCGCAGCAAAGCAGTGATACGATTAATTGATTTGTGTAATGTCGAGTCTCTCGTCGCCCTTAATTAGCCTAACTTTTGCTTTTACAAAAACAAGTTATACAGAACAAATTGTGTCAGCAATTATTGTTTCGCTTTACTTTCATTTTAATTTGGTACCAAATATCATTTGAAAAGATTTCATATCTATTCTTTTATAGTATCTTTTATTATAGACTTTATAATGAGTTCATACTTATTAAAGCAAAAGAACACAAAGGGGAATTTCCTGTGTTTCACAATAACCTATATCCTGTTATAACAGATGTTTCTTTTTAAGTATCAGTATAAGCTATTATATGCAAATTAGTGACACAGGGTCAGTAGTTTTTTTTTTTTTTTTGGGGGGGGGGTGTGGTCCCAATCGAAGTAGATTGCGGAGTTTAATTTTTACTCCTTTTTTATGCTTTCGTTGTTGTTTTTTTTATTCATCTCTGTCTTTTTTTTGTTGACACACTTACTTCTTTCATGTCTTAATTTCGCTTTTCTACTTCCCTTGGTTTCGGTTTTCTTTGAATTTTATCGTTTAAAAGTTGCAAAAAAATCTTCACATGGGACACCCATTTTAATATTTATTTATTTATTCTAGAGAGAGAGAGAGTGAATCTAGATTAAAGGACAAAGATAAGTGCAAGACGTGGTGTAGTGGTAAAGGCATTTGGAGGTCAGATCCAGTGACCCGGGTTCGATTCCCGGAGGAGGCAATTTTTGTAACCTTAAAGAATTCAAAATGGATAACAGCTCTGGTGTCTTTGATTGGAGATACGTCACTCTCGTTCTTTCATCTAATTTATTTCACTTTAAAATATTAAAGAAAAAGAGAATTGCCAGGGTTTCAAACTTTTGTTCAAATTTGCATTTCATTGCCCCCTTTCGGACTTGCACTTGGGTACCGTAACTTAAAAAAAACTGTCGATCTAACCCGGGCTCGACGGCATGTTCATAGCCATAAACCTATCCTTTAGGCTTTTTGTGTGCGTATTTCTTAAAGACATGCCGACAGCTTTGCGTTGAGGTATCCAGTGGGTTTTCAGTAATAGATAAGGCAAAATCAATGCATAATTTTTTCCTCGTTTTGATTGTAATTTTCAAGTTGGCATTGTGATATTTAAAGGCATCTTCATAATCTATACAACTTTTGACTAGAATGATCGTACACACGGCTTGCAACGATCGTCTGCTTTCGCGGAGCGGGGGTGGAGCGGGGATGGCCGCACCCTTTCGTGAACACCGGGGGGGGGCTTTTTCTGAAAGGGTGGGTGAGGAGAGGGATTAAAATTAACTCACCCATTCGGGAACACCGGGGGGGGGGGGGGCTTTTCTCGAAAGGCTGTGTTTAGTAGTTTTCTGAACCAGTCGTTTTTATGAAAATTATTCATTAAATAATGCAAATTATAATATTAATAGATAATAAAATACCAATAATACCCAATATTTATAATCGCGCCTTTCCAAAATAAAAGGAGAAATAGAGGAGAGCTTGCATTTTTGTTGATTTTGAAGTTCATAATTCTAGAGAGATAGAGAAATAGCGTGTTTTTTATTCTAAATAACTTCACATTTGCATAGAAGTTTAGAAGCTCCGTCCAACAATATTTAATCAACCTTAAATAGAAAAGTAGCATTTTTTGTTGATTTTTTAGCCGTGAGGTACGGACGCTTGTAGTTGGACACAGACACACATACTTGACCCTTTTTTATATTTTGATAACCGAACGGTTGTCAAAAATCATGGACGAATGTGACCGGAGGAGACTCGGGGGCGCGCCCCCCTCCACTCAAGTCTCATGCAAAGTCTTTCGTGCAATCTGGCAATATATAGAAAGGAACCAAACAAAGTCCAAACAATCGTCGAAGAATGGAGGGGTGGGAGTAGGGAAAAACTTTGCCTCTGGAACGGAGTCCATGATGAGAATGATTTTTATTTCAGACACAATTCTTCCGCAGATCAGATGCAATTTTTAAGTAAACGCGTGGGAAAGTGTGTTTGATGTTGAAGAAAAAAAGAGACCGCGTTTCTATGATAATTGCCGACATGCGCGCGTATATCTTTATGTAGATTACGCGGCGCTTCGATTAGTTGGCAAATTTGTAAACAACTCAACAGTTGTTCTCTATTTAAATGCATTCTCCCACGATTGGCTCAGGTGTACAATTTGACGCAAGGGTTGCTATCTTTTCATTCTCAGTTCGACATAATATATTGCAAGATTTCTAACATGACACCAAGTAATCAAAACATTAATTTAATCCTCTAATTCTTTCGTCTTTCTTTGTCATTTCTTTTTTTTTTCTTCATAATTTAAGATCAAGAGTGGGGCGACTCCGCCCTATATATCGACGATATATTTAAGGCTATAGGAGCGGCCGGTATTCATGGGCATCACTCCGAACTTGAGCTGGGGTGGGGGCGGGGGTGGTACAACATGGACCTCGCCTCGGCTTTCCAGCTGCTTTAATACTCAAAATAATTTGAATAAGAATAAGAATACTAGAAAGTGCCCCTTTATTTCTTCAATATATCTTTTAAACCCCCAATTTTACGGCTCGCGCTTCGCGCTGGCGGATACTACATCATAATGCACAATTAACTCCAATTTTGAGCTCTAAATTTTATACCAATTCAGTAGGGTATAGAATGTACAATTAACTCAAATATAAAAATCATAATTCACATATAACTCCAAGATATAAGATTAAAAGAAGAGATTCTCCAAATTGTTCCTTGTGTGATAAAAATGACGAAACAATGGTTCATTTATTTTGCGAGTGCGAGGAGGTTGTTCCAATTTGGCAAGATCTTTTAGATGTAATTTCACAGAAATGTGGGAACTCCTTCAAGTTATCTAACTTTGATAAATTGTTTGGTATTTGTAATGATAACTTTCTTACCTACTTGTTTTTGTTGTTGAAATATTATATTTATACCTGCAAGTTTAATAACAATCCTCCCAATTTTATTGCATTCAAACGCTTTGTAAAGAAACAAAAAGAAATCGAGTATTTTTCAGCCAAAAAGAGCAACAAATTACATCTTCATTTTAAGAAGTGGAGGTTTACTATATGATTTTTCTCGTTTCTTACTGTATTTGTTATCTTTTTTATTCTACATGAGTCACAACTAAATGGAAGTTATTGGTATTTCTATTATTTTTCTCTATATTGTTCACAAATAGTATGATGCAATGCGCCTATACAGTATACACTACATTAGATACTGTATCCCAATCTTATACTTTATCTCCTTGTATAATTAATCAGTGTATCCTCTTAAAACTGTACCTAATGATTTAATTTTACATGTAGGCCTATACTGTGTTCAAATGTGTTGGCTTTCCTCCGCAACCCTCGACAATACCTTTTTGTACAGAGGACATGTATTTAAGACCCCTGTTATACTGATTTGAGTCTTGCATGTTCTGCCCCTTTTTATGTTATTATTTTTGCTGATTTATTTATTTTTGCTTTTTGTATATCCAATTGTGTAATGATTACTTGTATATATTGTGATTCTGTTTGATTGTTTATTAAAGACAAATTATAAAAAAAGATTTACCTCAAAACTTCCAGCTCGCCCTTCTTATTCGCGGATACTAAATAGGGTCTGTAATACACAATTATCTACAATTTCTTATACTACAAGGTGCCCCTTTATATTTCTTTTAAAACCCAAAATTTTCGGCTCGCGCTTCGCGCTAGCTAATACTAAACTATAATGCACAAATATCTCCAATTTTGAGCTTTAAAAATTCGGCTTGCGCTTCGCGCTTGCAGATACCAATAATTCAGTAGGTACGGAGGCCTACATAATGCGCAATTAACTCAAATTTTTACCTCAAAGTTTTCATCTCCCGCTTCGCGCTCGCGGATACTAAATAGTCTATACTGCACAATTATCTCGGCTCGCGCTCACTTTGCTTTTTTGTCATTAATGAAATACAAAACACATTCTTTAATGCATCAATTAAAATGCAATTTCTGGGGCGCTCCCCCTATTTATCCGAATACATTTCTCTTTATGCCTCTGGTCTCATGAATTGCCCCCTTTTCAGGAAAAATGCCCGTTTTCCATCGTGACCCCCACTTTCAAATTCGTTCTACCGCCTCTGGCATAAGACATGGCTATAACATGCCGTTCTTCCAGGTAATTAAATGGCGAAGCGAAACTAATTCTTATTCAGTAGAAGTCGCCATTGATAATTTTGTGAAATAAATTCTCCGAAAATCACAATTTATTAGCATGCTGTAAATAATGACACCCCTCCCCCGGCCCCCCCCAAAAAAATCCCCTTATCTGGAGGTTATCATGGGTGACCAAAACACAGTCCCCAACTATCTTAATCCATTCGCTCTGGAGTAATATAGCTCAATTTTCGGAATAACGAACCCTTTTCTATTTTCGGATAACGAACCTTATTCTATTATCGGAAACCGAACCTTATCTATTTCGAATAACGAACCTTGTTCTACTTTCGGAATAACGAACCTTTTTCTATTTTAGAAATAAAGACACCTACCCCCCCCACCTGCGGACTATCGGACCAGCGGACTATCGTGCTTTAGTCGTTTTTTTTTCGGGGGGGGGTTTAAAATTATGAAATTCAATATCAGCATAAAAAATGCAAGCTCTCCTCTATTCTCCTATTATAATCTATTAATAATATATTGTTATATTTAATGAATAATTTCAGAAAAACCGACTGGTTAAGAAAACTACTAAACACAGCCTTTCGAGAAAAGCCCCCCCCCGGTGTTCCCGAATGGGTGCGTTAATATTTACTCTCCTCCTCAACCCACCTTTTCGAGAAAAGCCCCCCCCCGGTGTTCACGAAAGGGTGCGCATCCGCTCCACCCCCGCTCCGCGAACGCAGACGATCGTTGCAAGCCAGTACACACTCTCTTTTTAATTCTTTCAGGATTTTGAATTTGTTCTCAGGTAGGACCTCCATTAAAAACATGGGTGCAATACTGTAAAACAATACGTATAAGATTAGGAGTTGGCAATTCATGTTGTTTAACCATTCGAAACATATATAAGTATCTATTGCTCTTTTTTATTACTTCATTAATGTGAGTATCCCATTTTAAATTTTGTTTCAATGGACACTCTTAAAGTCTTAAAAGTAATGTCTCATTTTGTAGATTATTTATAAGGCTACATGTGTGTTATTTTTTTTAATCTTTGTCCTGCTCATATTTGCAGTACTAATATATTTTTGAGTGGAGTATTGTATGTATGGTAGGGGGTAGAGGACCATATGGTGGAGGCCTGTGTTAAAGTATAGAGAATTCCCATTTTTGTTACTTTCTTATTCTTTGTTGCGTTATATTTTTGCATCCAATCAGTATAAGTTAACAAATTTATGATATTAAATTAAATGATATACCATTTTTTCAGAATTTACCTGGTTCCAAATAAATATTAAGCAGATTTTATTTTCAGAAAATCAGTTAATTAATTAATGTAAGCATACTTCATGCGTGCACCCTTATTCACAATTCATTGGAAGCACCAAAAATTGCCCCCCCCCCCAATAAAATGTATTATTTTAATTTTACATTATAATCTCAAATGAGAGCACAGACTTATTCTTCAATGTGAAACAATTTTAATATCAATAAACTAGAATAATTGTAATTGATTAGTTAACTTTTAAATTGACTTGTAGATGTTTAAAAAAACAACAACAACAAACAAACAAACAAACAAAGCAACAACTGGAGGCCCTTTCGGTGGATTGAAAATGAAGATGGGAGTTTCAATGAACATATTTATTTTGTTGAAAGCTTTTATGAACATGTTCATTTGAAGTAGTATACTATGTGACTGCATGCAATATTTTCTATGTAAATTATTGAATGATTTTATTATATACATTGTTTGTTTAATGAAATTGAAATAAATACGAATATATAGCAATTATAAATACGTGATATAGAATATAACGTTTCTGAGGTAGGTCCAACAATATTTTCACGGAAATCTGCCTCAAGTAATTTTTTCAGTTTATTTGATCTGCACTCAAACATAAAGCTTACATGGTACAATAATAATATTTTTATTGCATAATCTGCATTTCCCAACCATTCTTGATTGAGCTTAGAAATATGTTAATTATTCAGGTTCGTATCTAAGCGGGAGGGGGGGGGAGGGGTTCGTTCGTTCGTTTGTTGGACGCCCCCGGGTTTGTTCACGAGCTAGAACTAAAAAAAAATGCACAAACAACAAGGCAGGCATTGGCAGGTCCGAATGTAGAACAACATTCACTTGAGCTTTGATGCGCAAGTTGATATATTGTAAAGGGGCTTCATCTTCATTAAAAAAAGTACTTTTCCAGAAATTTTTTTTTTAGTTTCTTTATAAAAATACCATTATGGGCTTTTCCAACATGTATATTTTAAACTAGCTATTTATAGCACACAGTCAATGAGAGTGTTGGTCAGGTCGCTCTCGCTTCAAAGGGTTTTCTGAAGTACTTACCATAACTCATGGCAATGACAAAAAGCAAAACTATCCCAGAAAGGAAATTTCTCCAACGGAGTAGTTTTATGTCTCCTAAAGACGACATCATTTTTATTGAGGTGATCACATGAAGAGTTGGTAATTGTCCAAATTCTCTGCTCGATACACATGCGCTTTGCGTACCAACTTTGAAATCCTAATCGAATTCTGCGATTGAAATTAGTGAACCAATTCTGGAACCGTGTAAATGTTTATCCGATACAATAGTTCTCTTCTGTACTTTTTTGTAATCTGTCTTTTATACACTAAACTATTCACAAACCCTTGGTATAACACTGACAGTTTCCAGTTTGATAGGCAAGATTGTGCACGCGTTTGCCTTAATTATGCGTCAAAGGTGCACAAATTTCACAGATAAGACAACAAATTTTGAAGTGAGATCCCGAAGTAAGTAGGACCAGCCGCTTTCAAGATCTGGACTGCCGTTTATCACCGACTGAAATTGAACTAACTTTAGGCCCAGGTTACATTTTGTAGTACTTGTAGAGTCACAAATAATGACAATGTTCAAAATATTTCCAAGAGAGCATAGTTCTGATAGGCACAGCACGTTCAGACAGCAACGTATTCATGAATTACGTTTGGAAACCAACTATATCAGGTGAGAGCTATCCCTGTACGATAGGGGGAAACTTTTAAATGTACGGCTTAATCCCTGACAAAACTAACGCATGAAGAAATTTATACATTTCCTTGTCCTGTCACAAATAAAACTAATATGTGTCAAAACATGAATATGACATTTTTATTTTTTTTATCTTAAATTCTATTTTTACAGCATGTTTGTAATATTTCCTGTTGTTGTAAATAATAGTTTAATTGAAATACTTTCCTGGCGTATTAAGAAGTCTATTTTTTCCAGGCCTTAAAGGACGACATTTCTTCCCGCAGTCTGTATGGTCATTTCTTTGTATTGTTCTAAAATTCTATTCATATACTTTTATGTTTTGACACATGAACCTTACGTGATTAATATTCAACTATATGTCTCCTCGTTTATGTAAGCCCATGTTGTTTTTATTACATCTATTATAGAAAGCAACTATCTTAATTTTGTCATCATAACTATGACTATGTAGCCATAGTCGGGAAGGAATACACGAGGCAAAATAAATGAACAAGTTGAACGTTCCCATACGTATCGCGTTACTAGATATGTTATCATAGTATTGTACGCCCAGTAATGAAGAAGGTACGTGAAGATATATGGTATATTGATAATCGTATTCCACAATTTTATCTTCTTTCATTATGAATAAAAAAAATAAAAAATGCATTACTACCTTTACCCTTTATTAAAGGACTATTTTTGTTCAACCTTCTCATTTTATCACACCCAAACCCTCTCAACCCCTCTATCCCTATCCCTTTTGGCCCCTCAAAACTTAAAAGATAATTGTATGGCTTTGTTTGGTTATATGAATACTATAATTTTATTCGACATCACCTTCTAGCATTCCCTTTGTTCGCTCTTTCTCTCTCTGAAACACAAACGCACACACTCTTCCCCCCCCCCCTTTCGTCCTCCCGTACACACCCACATTCTTCAAGCACAATCGCATTCTCGCATTCCCATCCACAAACTCGCTCTCTAATTAGAAAGCCCATACCCTTTCACTAGCCCCCGGATTCTCTCTCTCTCGCTCACTCACACTCACACACACACACACACACACACACACACACACGTTTCATCTCTTCAGCTGACATACTTCCAGCTTCGTTGCCTGTGGCCTTTATGTTCAATCTCGCTCGCCACCCACCCTCTCACTCCCCCCAAACATACGCACACACACACACACCCACCCACACACACACACACACACGGCATTTCTTCCAATTCCCAATTGGTTACTTATATCCTTTATGGAGACCACGAATATACTGTTAAATCTGATAGATCTTGCATGACCAAGCTATCATCTTGCAACTCTCGCACTTTTCTAAACACTCCCACATTGCTTGGGATTTATTCATCTTATAAACACCATTAACTCTTAAAGGGGAAGTTCACCCTGGAATTTTATTGGTCTTAAAAAATGAAGAAAAAAAATAAAACCATATTTGTGAAAGTTTGAAAAAAATGGACCAAAAAATAACAAAGTTATGAATAATTAAAGTTTTGATTCTGTGACGTCACGTGCGAGCAGCTCTCCCATTGGTTGTGTATGTAAATTCCATAAATTTGTCTTTTTATCATGGTTCTTGATAAAGGAATGGGTTAATTTGATATAGTCATGTATATGAACAATGTTTGATGGTATATCTACGGCACAGGTGACATAATTGATTTCTTCTGAAAAAAATGACATTTTATGGAATTTACACTACATAACACAAAGGAGATCTGCTCGCATATGACGACACAGAATCAAAACTTTGAATATCCATAACTTTATCATTTTTTCGTCGATTTTCTCCAAACCTTCACTCATATTTTTCTTTTATTTTTCTTCATTTTTTAAAACCAATTTAAACCCAGGGTGAACTTCCCCTTTAAATTATGTTCAATCTTGTTCCTGTCCCTCTCATTCCCTCATTCACACATTACATACCCCAACATACACCCACAATGGTAAGCATTTTTACCGCTTATGTAAACTTTTATATAAACAGTCTCTCACTCTCAAACTTGTACCTAAACACAATTCGACATTGTTTTAAGATTTTGTTTTCATAATTCTTTCTGACACATAAGTTAAATAGAATATTTGAGATAGCGAAGTTATAATTTATTAATATTATTTTTAATATTTGGGATACAAGTAATTGAGTAATTTTTGTAATTTAAGTAAATTAGTAAAAATTTTCGTTATTTTGAATTGGCTTTATTTGTAGTTATTGTCCGCAATGGTTTCTTTTAAGTTTCAAGCATTTTTTAAAAAATCAATTTCGCGTACAGTAAAATTTGTGAATATCTAAACGGGAGGTCAACTTTGGAATTAATTCGGTTTCGCAAAAAAAAAAAAAAAAAAAAAAAAAAAAGAGAGAGAATGAAATAAAGAAAGATTTTTTTTTAATGATTTTTTTTTTTTTTTTTTTTGCGGTCGTCACTTGTGAGGTTTACTCCTATGAATGCCGTGTACTGAAAATTCCATTGATGTGCCTTTTTATGCTCTTTGATGAAGAAATGTTCATTTTTATAGAGGCTTGCAGGCCTACTTAAACATTGATTTAATCATACATCGAAGGAACAGGTATTAAACTAATTTTTAAAAAAAGGCAATTTAAGGAATACAAGTTCATAAGTTCATCTTTATTGTCCACTTATGAACTTGTATTCCTAAAAATATGTGATTATTTTACTCTTTTTACGCACTGTAATAAAATTTAGTTTGATTCTTCGTCAATTGTTTTCAAAAGAATCCAAAATTATTTTTTTTTTTGTACCTAGGCTTAACAAGGTGTTGAGATTTCATTTTCATGTTAATAATGTAATATGATATTTGTTTCTTTTTCTCGAAATACTTTGATCAATTTCGTCCCAATTCACGCTGAATGTACTCTGACTTATTTGCTACTTCTCTCTCTTTTCTCCGTCTCTGTCTCTGTCTATCTCTTTCTCTTTGTGTTTCTCTCCAGCATTTTCCCTCTTCAATATCCTTTTCTCACAGCCATACATTTGTTTCTGATCCTAATAGAAATAAAATAGAGTACTCTTAGTTTCGATTCAAGCTGTACTCTTTTATTTTAATTTGATTCTGATTATTATTAAGTTGTTCACTGTACGATATCTATATCTGTATTTATTTTTTTAAATTTGGATGTTAAAGCTGATTTTATTTGATGTCGCATTCTATACGGCATTTACGTTTATTAATACTATCTTAGACCAAGTCGGTGACGAATTATGAAATGATCAATGAAAAGTTCAATTTTATAAGAAAAGTGTGAAATTGTTTAATATATAGAGATCGCTTAAATACAATTATTTTTCAATCCCATTCCATGTACATGGGTATACGGTACAAGCCATAAGTAAAGTTTCCATCATAAAACATGTGAAATACAGCTTAAAGGCCTCGTCACACCGAGTCCGGTCCGGTGACCGGTACGGCAAACCGTCTCAAATCGCTCCAAGAGCGATCCCATAAAAACCGTACCGGTGGCCGTTACGGCTAGTACGGCACAGCCCGTGTTTGTTGTGACCAGTCTCACTGCAATAGTACACGGCCGATTCATTTTGACCGTTTTTGCCCATTGTTGAACCGGAACGGGCCCGTGCCGTGACACGGACCGGACTCGGTGTGACGAGGCCTTAAGAGTGTACAATTTCTTTGGAACATGTTGCTGCGTACTACAACATTTTTATCGAGAATGATAATAAGATGGATAAATACTTTTACATCGTATAAAGCCAGAGATGAGAAAAGTTTGAAATTTCTGAATAGTACGCATCTAGTCAACTTATGTATCATGTATTTTATCATGTCTGAAAATACAAAAGAAAATGTTCAAGAAGAAAGACTTCAAAATCTCGAATTTTCCCATCGTTTATATTTTTCTTTATTATACAAAGGTTAGTATTGGAATTTAAACCTTTTTCCATCAAGAATTTGTGCTAAAGACGTTGATGTGAGCCAAATTATACATTCTGTAGAGGTGCCCGTTTGTAAGAAAACAAGGCACCAATAAAGCATGCGACCGTGAGTTGAGATCAAATGGAAAATTGTTGAGCTTTCAAAAGAAATAAATCGTGCATTACATGTTCCCAAATACTGATTCATGATTGACCTGGGTATAAATTAAAGGTTATTCTTTTATGTACACTGTTCGTCATAAAGGTGGAATATTTTTTCTGGCTCAAGCGACATTATTTTGCTCCGTTATTAATTTCTTGAATGTCTTTGTCACCGCTTTCACTTTCTGGGATCCTGGGTATATCTTGGACGTTCCCTTAACCCTTCCCGGAGATTTTTCTTCAAAAAAGTTTGTCATTTTTTTCATATTTTGGGGGCCCTTTTTTGTTCACGCGAACCCACCAAGGCCCCCTCAGTCCTACCCCAAGGAAACACGTCTGAGGTGGAGATTTGTTATTGTTCTTTGAATTAAATCTAGATGTATGGTTACAGGCTCGACTCTTTTGTCTAGGGGAGGGTTCAAAATATATTTTGATTGGGGTTCAACATTCCGTTTATTCATTTTTAAACCATGGAAATTTCTATCTTCCCTAAATTGTATTGTAAAATCTCTACCAAACATAAATCTAAATAAAATATTATCAATAATGACTATTTACAGCCTTGTCATCAGGGCTAAACAAAATTTTAGGGGAAAATGATGATATTTAAGGGTTAAAGGTTGTTTTTCATTTCTTTTGTTTTCAACATAAAGATGGAATAAAATATTCCGTATTTTCACCAATCTCGTTTTTTACTTCAACCCCTCCCCTAGACAAGAGACCTAAGCCTGTCCCCAGAAATATAGATTTAACTTAAAGAACAATATAAAATAATAGACATTAGTCGCGTTTCCTGGGGGTATGACTGAGGGGGGGGGGGTTGATCGGCCAGGAAAACAAAAAGGGGCCCCAAAAGGAGAAAAAATGACAAAAATGGGCATCATGGGGGTTGACAAAACTTTTTTGGAAAAAGGTCCACGTGAAGGGTTGGGAGAATGTCCAAGATATAGCCAGTGTCCCGAAAAGAAAAAACAGGGACAAACATATTCAAGAAATTAAAGTCAGAGCAAAATCATGTCGCTATAGCAGCAAAAAAATATTCAACCTTTATGACGGACAGTGTAGAATGAACCTATTCTGGGTATAAAACGGTAAGAGTGCATTAAATACTAGCATGTGTATAAAGCTTGGAGCTATACAGCCCCCTCTACCAACTTCATATGAAAGCGTTAAAGTGCCACTTTTTAATAACGTTTCCTTTTGCATTTTCTATGCAATATAGAATGTGAGTTATGCACTAAAATAAATTCAGTAATTTGTATAAGGAATGCATCACACCATAGAATATTGGTATCTAATTCAGATAATCCTCTAGTGATTGCTCTATCTAAACCATAACTAGTCTCCCTGTATACCTAATCAGTTCCCGATCCCTCCGATGTATCTGTAGATGTAGTCATTACATACCATTCACTTTTTCGATTTGATGTAATCACTCTCACCCTGAACCGATATTCTGTGTCAGCATCAAGACCGTTTACTTGCACACTATTACCATAGACATGATGGATGAAAAAGGCCATCTCAGTTGCTTGGTCAGCTATGTTGTACAGGTCGTAGTCATATCCTTTAAAGAGGCCATGTAGTTCCTCACACGCTGGTTCCTCCCAAGTAAAGTACAACATGTCAGCCCTGGACCTGTACGACACTGACTGAATGGCAGGAGGTGCTGTAGACAAGACAATATTTATTTATACGTGAAAAATCTAGATTCATACGACTAGCACCCAAAGAAATATGACGCATGCAATTTCGTTATGTCATCGGATTAATTTACAAACACAAATTGTGCACCAACTGAACTCCCTCAGAGTAATCAATCTTGATCGTCGTCGTGAACCCAGCTTTCACCATTATGTAAAGTCCTCATTTTCTCACTGTTTCTTTTATGTTGCTGTTATTATTTGTTTTGTTTTTGTTATGTCTCATTAAATAATAAATAACACTTAATCAGTTTTACTTGGAAATCCGATTCAATAATATCATATCAGAAGTATCTAATGTTATCAAGAAAAGCAAAAGTAGCCTACGATCAATAATTTTGATCAGCGATACACGGTAGTCATGGTAATAATTTAAGTTTCCCAAAACTACTTCTAATTCAGTGATGGCAATACCAAATTGTGTACAGATGCAGATTGATTATAGTCATCGAACAATAAGTTTGTATACCTCCATCAGACGTGTCTCCAATTACAATCTCAGGTGACGTCTCTGTTCCCTTGATCCCAGCTACGATGGAAATACTGTAGGTTGCAAAGTGTTCCAAGTCAGTGAGGCGTTGGGAGACGTATGTCGACGTTGAGGTTATGTTGATTTCGTACATTGGAGGATCTATGACAGGAACTTCTGGACAGGCCTTGCGTGAGATGAGTCGGTATGATATCCTGTAGTAATCCACATTGCACTTTGACGGAACACTCCAGCTTACCAAAAGAGCTGGGGAAGTCACGGTGTCATCCACAGCAGATGCCTGTGTGACTAGTTTGTGTCAAGATATGTACATAACAAAAAAAAAGTTATTTTGATGTCTCATAATGTGTAATAGCAGCTCAGCAAATGATCGTGTATTAATTGCCAACCCGCTGGAAGGAATATGGGTTCACACATTGTTGCAAACAATGTGATACACAGTGTGAACACAATGCAAAATCAGCTCAACATTGTAAAATTCGAGCAATTGTTAAATCACATTTTAATATTGTAATGGTGTATATTCACAATGTGAAACAACACGCCACGCTATGAAATAGTGTTTACATTCAATTCGTGCGTATTCGGACTCTGTTAACACACTGTGTCCTTTCTAGAAGGGTTATGCTGATATTACCTCTAAAATATCGTACAGGTTGTGCAGCGAGTATATATCTGCAGTTTAAATAAAATATGGATATGATTGATGGTTGTTTTATTTCATGTTAAACAAAGCTGCAGTTGGAATGCAATTATTGAGATGACAGCGACATCTAATAATACGTACATTGCCCTAACGTTTCACCATCACTGATGAATACATGACCAGGAGGGGCGAGTCTATTTGCAGCATGTATGCTGAATTCATACATCGTACATGGCTCCAGACCTTCAAACACTACAGACGAATATGAAATGTCATCATCGAGGTATGTTGCACCAGCTGGTCCCAAATATCTCCTTTCCTGTGCATAGATTCTGGCAAAGTAGTACCAGAAGTCTCCGTTAACTTCTAAGCACGTGAGAGGTTGCCAGGTGAATGCAATACTCATAGACGACGTCTTTCCTAGGTCCGCATGGATGTCTGTTATGTTAGATGGTGCTAGATGAACAGAAATAGGCGGGGAAAACAGATCGTCATCATTACGGTGTATTGACCCAAGTGATCCGATATACCCAGCTTTTTATATGTTCATATGCATCCGCTCCATACATTAGTTATGATATCGCCAACGAGAGATTTATTGGATCCCTCTTGTGTCTTCTTAAAGCCAGTACGAACCAGCAACATTGTATGACACCATCTCTAGTCCTCAGCGAAACTATTCTGTCCTGATTCCCAACCCATAATGCAACATCCTTGGCAGTGTAGTCTTATAATAGAGGCCCACTTGCATGATAACACACTAATTACTACTCAATACATTCATACCTCAATAATAATGTTAACAAGTTGCAAAACAAGTACCTTTTTCCTATTAAAATTTTTTTTTTTTTTTTTTTAGTTTCCTTGATACAAATAAAATTAAAGACTGTTTTAGACACACTGATATCAACAGCTATACCAAAAGGTATACATTAAGACTAGCTATTTATAACACACAGTCAATGAAAGTGTTGGTCAGTTCGGTCTCACTTTAATACTTATCACTTGTAAAACCTACTTCCTTTCCAAAAGACCTGTTTACCGAGTGATTCAAATGTGAAAAGGCTTGTTCTACGCAACCCGACAGGTTGCCAGAGTTGCCAAATATAATGTTTTATCCTACATAAATTAAATCCTGCATATTGATTGGTCCAGATAGCACCATGTTACCAAACATATTCTAGCTATGATGATGAAAACAAAACCCACATGACGAAAATTTGCTTTGCAGTGACGTCAATGATGGAATAGTGCAATCATGCAATCTCTCGGACGCGCCGGGCAGCGAGTTGTCTCTCCCGGGAAGGTCCCGTGATGCGTCGGCGCAGACACTTATCAGATTCCACTGAGCGCGGTAGCTTTAAATAAAAAATAGGTCAGTCAGCACTAGTTAGTCTGAGTGCAACCGGGCTCTGCAAGCTCAGTGCGTGATCTCCATTTTGGTCCAGATCGGGGAGATCGAGGATAAATGAAGGAGGACAAAACTACCGAGATCTATCGTTCTCAATTTTAAAGTAGGATATAAATCAAATATACCAGGTGTTTCTTTTGAAAGTAAAGAGGGAATCATTCGTCCTCGCGGTTGACTGGCAATATAACTATTTTCCCCTCGGGCCTTCACCTCTCGGTAAACATAGTAATTGCCAGTCTAACATCGGACAAATCATTTTCCTCTATATTTTCTCAAAGCCTGGTATATTTGTATGATATATTATGAAAATTTATTAGTCCTTGCCAAGCGGGAGTGACCGAATGAAACTCATCTGACTTCAAATCGGCCGTCTCTGACATGAAAGCGGAAGAAATTGTCTTTTCGGGCACGCATTTAATGAAATACACTTACTTTCTTGTGAAGTATTAGCATAACCAGTAACCGCCTCACTTAGTCCTGCATTGTTGGCCGCTATGACTGAAATACTGTACATTGCATAAGGTTCTAAGCCATTTAAAGTGTGCCATTTAGAGTTGCTGATGTCCTCTTCTTCTATAAGGATAAACTCTGGTGCTGGACAGGCAAGTCTTTTAAAGAGACTGTAGCGTATTATGTAGTAGTCGGGAGGACCTATTGATAAAGCCGCAGTCCAATTGACCTCAATACGACGTGAGCTTGACGTTGAGAGATGCAGGTTTACAACACGATCGGGTCCTGCATGTTAATGGGTTATAAAAATCGATAACAGCATAAGTTTAAAAGAATAATTTTAACGTTTGTATTGATAGCTACTTCAAATGCTTAAAAGCCAGGACCACGACGGCAGACCCCTGCACAAGTTGTTTTTGAAGTTTAAATGAAAGTATGGCTCATGAAAAATACAAGTTAGCATTCCAAAAACAAGTAGCTTACATTGCGAAAGATTAGAAGCGGATGCAGCAAGCAATGTCAATGTTCAATAAAGCGATGTGAATTTCAAAGATACCTAGCATTCTTACTTTTAATACACGTGACTCCTGCATCTTGGTTATGTCCGCAGTCGTTCGTTCCAATGGGACTCTGCATACATTGTCCAATCGTTGCTTCATCTCCTGTACACTGAAGATTGTCCACGTAAATTCCGCCCGTACCTTCACCAAATGCTGCAGAGGACCAGGAGGCCTCAGCAAAGTCATAACCTAGCATCCTACAGACTACGTGAGCATCAGTAAGATCAAAGCCATTATCGCAAATGGTTCCCCATTCTCCTTCATATAAGACCTCCACCCGGCCTTGCCTGCTGCTGTTCCCATCTCCCAATCGGATAAATGCTATCGCAGACAAAATGAAATCCTTATAATTATTACAAAAATGAAATAATAGACAAGTTATACATTCGTCCAACCCTTTATGTGGATTTTTTTTTGTTGTTTTTTTTGCTTGCTTCCAGAAAAGTTTTTTAACCCTCATGTTGCCCATTTTTGTAATTTGTTTTTATTTTAGGGCCCCTTTTTGTTCACCCGGCCGATCACGCCCCTCCCCCAGTAAGTCTTACCCTAGGATAAGCGTCTGAGGGGTATTGTTCTTATAGTTTAATCTATGTTTATGGCGACAGGCTTAGGTCTCTTGTATAGGGGATGGGTTGAAGTAAAAAATGTGATTGGTGAAAATTCGGAGTATTTTATTAGGGGAGACTGGGGTAATTATGGCCCCCTTTTTCACATTTCCTGTTACTACCATTAAATGAAAAGTCTAATGATATTCTAATTATGTAAAAATACAGTCAATCTATATAACTCTAATATACAAAAGAAAGTATAAACCTGTGACTTCTCATTTGCATATTAATTACCATTATGTTAACAACTTTGGGGGGCCATAATTACCCCACGGGTTGGTGTATTTATGGCCCCTATTGTAATGACTGTATGAATTCAAAGATATTATGCTAATTAATGATGGTAATACATAATAAATGTTGTTGGGTATTCCTAATACACTTATCAACCACCAACAATGATTTAGTCAATAATTGGTGCAGGCAAAATGTTGAAATTTTGCAATCAAAGCGGGTGTTTCCATTACCTGCTACCCTGCTACACTTCCAATTTCTGCTATACACCTTTTTCAATTTGGACTCGACCATTTATCCCGTTTCTGTGATTGGCTATTTTGCTCATGAATATATATAGGCCTATCGCCACCGTACCTTAATTCCTGATAAATGTATTTGCATAAGAAGGAATGTAATTTTGTGTGCGTGTACTCTGGGTGGCGATAAACGTCACGCGAAAAATACGATACGAACTCGTAGGATTTTTACTGCCAAATCCTTGATCTGTAAACGCTTTTCTTCTCTTTATTCTATATTTATCATTTTCATCATTATCTGTTAATAATAAGGGCCGTCTAGATGCTTTCGATCGTTCTTAAATGTTGATTTCGGGAGACGTACATATGGTACTACAAAATACCAAGGCTTGTTGTCTGAGAAGCGACAGCGCAGTGAGCAGCGTTACGAGCTCTTCATTTGAAAGTCGTGAGTTCAAATCCGAAAACCGATGGATTTTTTTTTCTTTTTTTCTTCTTCTTCTTCTTCTTGAGTTTGATTTTCTGACAGTCATTGATTGTCATTCACTTATTGAAAAACAGAAAAACACTAAAAATTAAGATTATTTTTTTTCTTCTTAAAGATAATCAGTGTGCCTTAAAGTGGCAGATACAAGATTTTCTAGAGAGTTAGCCCTATGGGACCACATTTTTTTTCAACACCCCCCCCCCCAAAAAAGAAGAAAATAAATTTTTAAAAAAATAAAAAAAAAAATAGTTCACCACATTCTAACTTTCCAGTGGATTTTTTTTTTTTGGTCACCACATTACGACTTTCTCATAAAAAAGCCATTTATTTATATACTATAATAATTTTTATTATTGTAATTAATTCTATCATTACACTCATATGATAGTAATTATCAACTTTGTATGACTATCGTATATTTTTTAATTTTTTTTTTATTCTCGTATCACACGTTTAAAGAACAGTTCGAGCCTCAATTGAATTTGAGCCGAGCATAATTAATTGATTATTGATTGCACTCCAAAAGAAAAAATAAAAATAAATAAAAAATATACGATAGTCATAACAAAGTTGATAATTACTATCATATGAGTGTAATGATATGAATAATTACAATATAAAAATTATTATTAGTATATAAATAAATGGTTTTTTATGAGAAAGTCGTATATGGTGACCCAAAAAAAAAAATCCACTGGAATGTTAGAAATGGTGGTGAACTATATTTTTTTTTTTTTTTTTTTAAATAATTTATTTCTTCTTTTTTTTTGGGGGGGGGTGTTGAAAAAAATAGTGGGTTCCATAGGGCTAACTCTCTAGAAATCTTGTATCTGCCACTTTAGGCTACACTGATTATCTTTAAGAAGAAAAAAAAATAATCTTATTTTTAGGTTGTTTTTCTGTTTTTCATAAGTGAATGACAAGTCAATGACTGTCAGAAAATCAAACTCAAGAAGAGAAGAGAAGAAGAAAAAAAAAAAAAAAAAAAATTCCGTCGTTTTCGGATTTGAACTCACGACTTTCAAATGAAGACCTCGTGACGCTGCTCACTCGCTGTCGCTTCTCAGACAACAAGCCTTGGTATTTTGTAGTACCATATGACGTCTCCGAAATCACATTTAAGAACGATCGAAAGCATCTAGACGGCCCTTATTATTAAAGATAATGATAGAAATGATAATATAGAATAAGAGAAGAAACGATTCAGAATCAGGACTTTGGCAGTAAAAATCCTACGAGTTCGTATCGTATTTTTCGCGTGACGTTTATCGCCACCCAGAGTACACGCACACAAAATTACATTCTTATGCAAATACATTTATCAGGAATTAAGGTACGGTGGCGATAGGCCTATACCGGGTATATATTCATGAGCAAAATAGCCAATCACAGAAACGGGATAAATGGTCGAGTCCAAATTGAAAAAGGTGTATAGCAGAAATTGGAAGTGTAGCAGGGTAGCAGGTAATGGAAACACCCAATCAAAGCAATACATATATTTATGTACAAAATCATACAAGTTAATGTCCCCATCTACGCTTATCTGCACTTATGCACTGTTTATGCATTGGGGGCCATAATTACCCCAAATTACATTTTCAATTTGATCCCCCTTAATGCAGGTGTCACATGCGCCGTGTTGGCCCACCGTTCGCCACCGTTCTGGCCAAATTTGTGCACACGGCGGCAAACGGTGAGGCACACGGTGAAGCGGTTGAAGCCCGTCCAACACATTCAGAGGAGTTCGCTGGGCACCCGTTCCCGAGGGGATGTTTCAAGAACGGCCGAACTCTTGCCGGGTTATTTCCGGGTGATGACCGGGTATTTCAGAACGGTCTTAAACCGGACCAGTCGTTAAAAGGGCGGTAAAAGGACTGAATGAGGACGCCGCAACCGTTTCATGCCCGTTTGCAGGACGGAGATGGACCGTGGTGAGGTCGGGCAACATGAATCGATCACCCCTTTCCTTTTCCGCATCAAGTACGCCCCCTTGTGCCTAAACTTACCAACTCCTAGTACATGAAAACTATACGTGAAAATTACGTTTTTAAATGTTGTCCCCTTGATTGTTTACCAACAAGATCAATCAATAACTGAATGAATTTGAGTTAAAAACTAATACCCAGAGTAATATTTTACAAAACAAAAGTATTATATACCATGAAGAATAAATCAAATGACAAAAACAGGTTTATCAACTTTATTTGGGGGCTGGTTTAATCGGAAATTATAGTTTCATAGGGGGCCCATATTTTGTCACATTTGTTTCATTTACTTTAAGCCCCTGTTTCTGTTTTCACATCAATTCAGTTCTGGTTTAATTATTTACACCTTATAATAGATTTCATACAATATCGAATTGGTCGTACTTATTAAATTCTTCTAACTTAGAGCTCTGAAGAGGTGGGAAAACCTCAAAAGTTTTGTTTTTCCCCCACAAAGTTTCTTCATTTTGAAATAATATTATTTTTTTATGTCTTGATTATAATTATTGATAGGGGGTCTGCGTTTTTGGTCTTTGGGCGTCCAATATCCCATCATTATTAAAACAACAACCATGGGGTAGGAGTCGTTCCACACGGGTCACCCTATCCATTCATATGTATGTCATTATTTATTTATTCTGGGGAAGGGGCAGGCGATAAAAGGGGGGGGGGGCAAAGGCCCCTAATTATCAATTTTAGGCACTATTTTTACCTAAATTTTCGATCGGGAAATGCCTGGGTAAGTCTCTTTTTGTATTTCCGATTCATTTTTTGTACTTCCTTGAAAAGTGGTTCAAGTTTGGTATGTCATTACCATAACTAAATACCCCACTGAAATTAAATTAATTACATGAATTATGTACAATCTAGGGCAAACAAATTTCGTATTTTTTGCCAATCTTAAAAAGCTGTTTGTCAAATATAAAATACAATGTCATTTGCATGTATTTTTATTAATAAAAATATTATATTAAGGTGTCTTGTATAGTTCTGATGAATAAATTTAATCACAGTAAAATCACTTAAAGGACTCCTCCGGGCTGGATTTTTGCATTATTAGAAAAATAAAGTAAAATCTAAAAAGCACAACACTGAAAATTTCATCAAAATCGGATCAGAAATAGCAAAGTTATGAATTTTCTTAGGTTTTGAATTTTTTTAGGAAACAGTTTTTGCCATCTTCAAATTGGCAAACTGATGATGTCTCAGTCCCCCTACTTTCTTTGTATTTTATTGTATGAAATACCAATTATCAAGATTTTCTGCCCCAAGGACATACAAACAGGGATTAATTCTTGTGGAATGTTCAAGGTCACTAGTGCTTTTAACTATTTCATTATGAGGGATAGATTTTTTGTATACGCAATATATGAAAAAATGAGAAAAATAGGATTTCATATAATAAAATACACAAGAAGTAGGCAGGGGGACTGTGACATCATCATTTTGCTCATTTGAATATTCAAATATTCAAATGAGACAATGAGACAATGCCAAGAACTGTTTGAAGAAAAAAATTCAATACCTAAAAAAATGCATAACTTTGTTGTTTTTCATCCGATTTTGATGAAATTTTCTGTGTTGTGTTTGTTAAATTTTTACTTTACTTTACAAAACTTTTTAATTTCAGTCCGGACTCCTCCTTTAAAGGGGTCGTGTGTAAAACAATGAAAATAACAATAAACAAAAAACTAACTAATCCATGGATCTTACAAAAATATCCAAAAAGCAGAATTATGAATGATGTAGACATTTTTGTTGATGCGATTCTATAGAGGGTTATAATCTGGCTGAAAGAATATTGCAACGAATTATTATGACAAAATATTAGACAATTCATAATATAATGATTAGAAATAATAAAAAAAGTACTTCTATTATGATAACAATATTTCATTTGATATAACAAGATTTTAATATTTCAAAAGCATGGGGAAATTTTCGCGGAGAAATTAAAATAATATTCGATAAAGCTAATACAATTTTTTTTAATGAAAGGCGGGTATAAAGTATACATGTAATTTGGGCAAACGATTCAGACCAAACTATACTGGAGCTTATTATGAAAGTAAAGTCTAATATTTATTTGCAAAGCTGTTAAAATGAAACTTTAGAAACTAATGTCAAACAAAAGAAACAAATATTTAAAAAAGAATGTCCATAAAAGGACCAAATCTTAAATTCTTCTCCCCGGCAATGACGATGAAAGTATTTCAGATTATAACGTATCTTTTGAAAGCTGCATTATCATTTATCTCTGAGCTTGTGAAGAGAGCGATGAGATCGAGTGCTTCGAAAAACAAAGGGCGGATTGAAGACACCATGTACGTGATTTGAAGACACCATAAGGATAGATCCACCAATCCAGTCCAACACTGTGCATGACCGCTCTTGTGGACGGGTGTGGAGCGTTTGTTCCGTCCTCACACCATCCGCATACCGTAATCACAACGCCATTATACCGCCCTTACACCGGGTCTCCATCGGCCGGTGCCTGCGGTTCATGCCCGGCGAAAATTTTGAGCATGCCCGGGCATGCCCAAAACATTCACCGGGCATGAACCGAAGACAAAATCACATGAGCGTTTTTGACGGGTCATCACCGACCCATCCTCCGTGTCCCGCCGTTCGCATCAACCTGTTTTGCACGGTCGCGAACGGTGGAAAACGGTGAGTCACCCGGCGAAGAAAACATTTTTCTTTTTCCTGTCAGAGAGAGGTAAGGTCGGTGGCCAAGCGGTAATCGCACGGACAAGAAGAAAACATGGACTACATATGAGGACGGTCAGCCCGGTTCCAGACTGGCTAAGACCTGGTATAGACCCGGTAAAGAACGATACAGACCCGGTGAAAATGATGAAAAATGTTATGTGGCCGGTGCCGTTCTATTGCCGTGTTGCAAATTTTGGTTTTTCGGTGAACGGCGAAGACCCGTTCTTTTTACCCGGTGCATGTGACACCACCATTACAGCTCTACTATTGAAGATATTCAGGTGGAAGTTTTTCTGTTGTGTTTTTTTACTTCCTATTGTTTCAGTTTTAATCAAAATTTCATCTTAAATGATTTTAATTAATGATATCACACCCCACATAAAAAAGCAGACTTGCCACTTTCCAACGAACAGAATTGTAATTGCCGTACATTTTAGGCTCCCCTAAGCACAAAATTTAATGTAAATGGCTTATTTTTCTCATATGATAGCAGGAAGAGTTTAGCTAGGCATGTGTAAAAATCAAATTATCATTGTGTAATGCATCAAATAATTATAAGCTCTCAAAGACAAAGGGGCCATAATTACCCCAGGGCCATAATTACCCCAGTCTCCCCTATACCTTATGCTGAAAACGAAAAAAAACCCTCAAAAGCACTTAATCCCTTAATTGTTACCATTTTCCTTATTCTTTCTACCCCCCCCCCCCTTTTTTAGATCATCATTTATATTATTGTTCATTTTGTAAGAATGAATAAAAATCAATTTTTAACCGCAATCAAAATATATATTTTGACCACTCCCCTAGACAAAAGACTTGGGTCGGTAACCATTAATCTACATTTAACTGAAAGAACAAAACACAACACTACACATCAGATGTATACCTCCTTTTGGTGAGACTGAGGGGCCCTTGGTGGGTCGCGTAAAGAAAAGGGAGCCCCCAAAATAAGAATAAGATTACAAAAATTGCCACCTGTGGGGGATGACAAACTTTTTTTAACGGAAAATCCCGGAGACGGATACGGTTGGGGGAACATCCAAAATAGAGCCAGGATCCCGGAAATTGAAAGCGGTGACAGACATATTCAAGAAATTAAAGTCGGAGCTAAATAGTGTTGCTGGATTAAAAAAAAAAAAAAAATCACGTTTAAAACGAACAGTGTACCAATAGACCATCATTTGAAAAAAAGAAGAAAAGAATTGTACTAATATCAACGAAAATTTGATTTGCATTGCACCGAATCCACCCTGTTGAGTGCTCAATGCGCATCATTTTATTGCTACAATAATGCTGCAGTCACCTACGTATAGATACGTTTTTGTTGTTTTAATCTTATTTCATGTTCTATTCTATAATTTCTTATGTATTTCTTTCTTTTACTGGATGAATGACATTATCTCTATTACCCCTGCTGACTATATACAGTCAGCAGGGGTAATAGAGATAATGTCATTATATATGACGGGAAGGCATCCGTGAGGATCCGCAGAAAAGATAATAATTTTTGGACGCAACCGGACTTAACTCAACGTAAGTGTCTGTGTGACTGCAGCATAAGGATGCATTATTTTATTCTTACTTTGACAATCATATTCTTGCCCAGACTCCTTGATGAAAAGGGCATCGCTGTATGTCAAGGATGCGTCACTTCCACCTCCACGGTACAGGTAGCTTTCATAATATCCAATCCCATAGACTACAGCTCGAAAACTTGGATAGTATACCTGTCCTCCTGTATTGATAGCGCTCTCACTCCTCAGGGTGTACGAACCGCCAGTGATGATTGTCCACTGTGCGCACATCTTTTTTCCTTCATGTATGTGAGATGTGTAGTTCTCATGCCATGTCACCTGGTAAAAACACACACACAAAAAAAAAAAAAAAAAAAAAAAAAACAGGGTTAGCTATCCTGATATTGATATTGATAAAAAGTTACGATTGATTTTTCTTGGTAGCCTCATTTGGAAACCAGGTACAGTCATGGATTAGGATATGGATATAATTAAGAGTAGGTTTAGGGCTAGGGTTAGGATTAAGATCATCAACTTTGGAGAATCCTGTCCATGATGAGGCTACCGACAAATAAAATCAATCGTAACTTTTTATCAATCGTAAGTCTTTGTGTTACACCCCACTGGGCTATATGCTCCAAAATGCTCCAAATTTTATTGTCCGAAACAAAGCCCTGAAAGGTGAAACGGAAATTTATTTTGCCCAATTAATCATGGGCCTAGCAGCCACTGAGCAGCGCCGGATCGACATTTCTCTATCCCTTTCTTGTTGAACGCCAAACAGGGTAGCAGCAATTCCCATTTCGTCTTTTGACGCGGCCGATTATGAGGCAGACGCTCTATCGACTGAGCCAACACATCGATACAATATAATGGTTCTAGAGGCATTGTCGTCGAGGCGTTTTTCTAGATCTGTAAAATAATTCCCATGCAGTTGTAATGATAGCCTGTAATCCCGATCCATAGGTTGCTATAACAGACAGTAAAGATATACATATTGCATGTTATATTCAGGTATCATCATGTACCCAGTATTGAGTGTTATTTGTTATTTGCAATAAAGTACATATTGTACATTACATCGTGCTATATTTGATAAGCTCATCCGTGCGCTGTTTTTGTTTTTGTTTGTTTTTTTTTTTTTTTTTTTTTTTTTTTTTTTTTTTTTTGTTGTTCATGCGATGGTATGTGAGCTATATATATATATAAATTCCAAATGTCTGCTTTGCTTGTCATCGCAACTTACCGTCATTTTTTGGCCGTCCTTGAAAATTGAAATGTACCTGAAGTATCTACATTCAGTTGTAACTTCAAGGTAAGTTGTATTAATATTCGTTCTTGCAAAGTCGTAGACCGGGAAGATGGCCTCCGTTACGAATTGCTCAAGTGGTGTAACTCGTATCATCGATGGGTCACTGTCTTTAACACCGTCAGATTCAGTTCCTTTTGGATACTGCATTACCATGATCGGTTTGTCTGCTGAGATGAAAGCCATGATCTGAGATGATACATCGATCATCACAAACTCACCCATGTTCCGGATCATGCTCTCGATGGTGTTGTTGTAGGTAATGATGATGGTTGTTTGATCACGACCCGCTACAACTTGAAACACATAACCGGAACTACGACCGATGAATGGACTGAGCAAGAACGTCCTACCCCAAACAGTGAATGGTGCAAGTTGCTCAGCTAGATGATCACAGGCTCTTACACTTTCAGGGACATTCGCACAGTTAGCTCCTGCACTTACCGATACAGAAGTGTTTGAGAGTATTCGGGTTCCAGTGATGTTTGTGTATTGTGGGAGTAGTTGGATCGATTGAAATGGTAGGAGAGTATAACTAATCACATCATCAGAATTAAACGTCTTGTCTTCAAACTTTACCGTGGAGGTCAGGTGGATTTCAATAGACGCACTCTGTCCAAGAGTTGAGATAGACACAACACCAAAACCTACTGTTAGCCTTCTTTCCCATGTTATCGTTGCTACGAAATATTCCCGGCCTAAGGATTGTGCAGGAGCCAATGTGAAGATATCCGAACTGTAAGTAGCAAGGTTATAGTGAAGGACAGAAATGATTTCATCAGATGATATATAAACTGTGGAATTGACTACTCCTGATGTGGCTTGGGGAATCAGATATCTTGGTAATGAGTACTCGTAAGGACCTGAGTTGTGTGACAAGACGATTCTGTTGATCAAAATTCCAGGAACTGATATTTCTATAGTTGTTGGTTGGTCCGTTAATGCTTGAAGGATAACACCAAAAGTAAAAGTATTACCAATAAGATTCGGCGTGGGGGCAAAAACGAACTCTGTTCCACTTTGTGCCACCTGCGCAGCCAGAGGAGATGCTGCATACCACCCTGAAAATGAAAATTGAACATGATTATAAAGTTTTCTCAAGAATCGCTACTAAACCAAAACACAATGCGATTCTCTGTTACTGTAACTCTTTTCCTTTGTATTCAATCAAAGTCACATCTGGTGATGAATGATTTAGATCTGAACAATGGGTTTTCACGGGTCACGCAATTTTTTTTTCGAATTGCGATTCAGGAAAGTGTAACAGTCGTTGTTGTTTTGTTTCGTGTTTGCTTTTTTAGGTAAAGTAAAAACTTTTTGTGTGTGTCAAAAGCTGTTGCCGTACAAAAAAAAAAAAACGAGGTGACGCTTATTCTTTACATTTTTGTCATTCAATGAAGTGTGCCATATTGTGTCCATTTGTCCATTTTCATTTCAGAGAGCAGTAGATGACCAGACCTACTTAAAGGACGACTGCAGGCTGAAATATAGATGGTTTTAAAAGTAAAGTGAAATATACAAGTACAGCACTGAAAATTTCATAAAAATCAGATGAAAAATAACGAAGTTATGATTTTCTAAAATTTTGCATTTTTAGATTTAAAAATTTCTATGCATAGTCTCATGCAAATACAACGAGCAAGTTGATGATGTCATGTGTCCACTTTTTTTTTTTTTTTTTTTTTAAATTGTATTTTACAATATGAAATAACAATTATTTAAATTTTCTGCTTCAAGAAAACAAATTAAGAAATATCTCTTTATGGAATGTTTGAGATCATCATTGATGAATCTGATGTCAATAATAGGGATAGATTTTTTTTTTTAAACACATGTATGAAAACAAATGAAATAAATATGATTCCATAAAGAAAGTAGTGGATCAATTTACATCATCAGCTTAATCATTAAACATTCATGGGACTACTTCCATAATTGCTTCATCAAAAAAATCCAAACTAAAAAAAAATAAAATATCATAACTTCGTTATTTTGGGTCCTATTTTGATGAAATTCTCAGTTTTATACTTGTTATATTATATTGTATTTGTTAACCATTTGCATTTCAGCCTGGAGCCCGTCTGGTCATCTACTGCTCTCCGAAATGAAAAATCTGTCTCGGAATATACAAAAACGGTCGACAATATAGCCAAGTTATCAATAAAAACAAAAACCCAACATACCTGTAAATAGACTTGTGTGATAAAGATAAGAGCAGCCATATGTTAGCTGTCTACGTTTCAGTTCAATGTTAAACCCTAACTAGGCCGGGGTATTTTGGGAGATCATATGGCCGAGGGGGGCTCGCAGCTCCCCCCCCCCCCTTGACATCTCGGTCATCGGCCGCGCGATCCTGCCGAAAAAAGCGTCACCCGCGACATAATTTACAAAAATTGTATAGCTATCTATTTAGATAATTATGTTAATTTATGCGTAGGCTAATATGTAAAATCATAATTTTTTGCTCTTACTCCCTGTAACAAACTAAAAATGTGCTAATTCTTACTTTGTGTTTTCGATCTAATTTCGATTCTCATGCGATCATAAAATGAAGTAATTTGAAGCAGTAAAATAAAAACTATTCAAATATTAATGATATTTGGCTGAAAACACAGTTTGAGTTATTGTGCACAAAATCTCGTTTGAGCAGGTTTTGGTGCGACATGCATCTATAACATTACGTGTATCTTTGGGACTGTGTACCCGGGTATCGCAAATTTGCTCGAAAAAGATGCGGGAGACTCGGAGCAAAAAAGTCACGAAACATCACGGCGAAACCTTTTCATGTTGCAAACATAATAAACCCCTAACAAAAAGTTCCGCAAATGGACTTTGGGCCATGATAACTTTTCAGGTATGCTATAGTTATTCCTGATAATTAGACTATTAGAAATATAATTTATTCCCCTTTTTATTGATATCCTATTTGTTATATAATTGTGTCATGCTTCAATGCACAGAATGTCAAAATGAGGAGAAAAGTAAAACGTCAAATGTTGCAAAATGCAGTTTATTGATCAAATTGACTTCCAAAACTCAACTTTAGGCCCTAATAACTTTTGAGATATTTTCTTATTTTTATTGATTTTTTTTTTTACCATTGCCAAATTCATTTATTCTTCTTTTCGATGATACCTTAATTGCAATAATAGTTGTTCGTGTATGCACAGAACATCTGAAAAATAAGACAAGTTCAAAGTCAAATGTTGCACATTGAATGCCTTTTGCAACTGTTATTGTCTATTGCCATGATTGAGTGTTACTCAATTTGAGCAATAACAATGCATTTCGCAACTTTTCACTTTTTACTTCGCATTATGTTCGTGAATTATGTGCATTCAAGTGTGATGTTACCAATGCAAATAGGGTATGGATAAAAAGAAGAATAAATTCACTTTTCAATGCAATAAAAATTGATAATGATTAAAACTCATATTAAAATGTATCCAGGTTCAAAGTTGTGTTACAGAACATTTAAACTGGATGTTTTCTTTTACTTTGCCTTGCATTCAGTTGGTATTCAGGGGTTCTGTGGACCCAGGCATGACATCACCATGGCAAATTAGGAATCAATAAAAAGGAGAATAAATGATCTTGATAATGGTATAAAATTCATACAAATTATAAAACACCCCAAAAGTTATCAGGGTCTAAACTGGAGTTGCGGAACTTCAATTTGATCATTAAAAGTGCATTTTACAACATTTGACTTTTTACTTTTCCCCATATTGTGATAATCTGTGCAATGAAGCATGACACAATCATTACAAATATGATATCAATAGAAAGGGGAATAAATTACCTTTCCTATGGTATGGATATCAAGAATAGCTAAAACGTATATGGTCATGTGTCACATATTGGGGTATAGTAAAAGGGTGGAGGCGTTACATTTTGGAGGGAAAATTGTCACAGTTTTTTGCATAGCACGAAAAGAAAGTACAGTTATGAGCTGTACAATGTCTCAAATTATAGGTAATTTATCAGGCTACATATCTGTGAAGTTTCAGCTTTGTCCTCCTCATATTTTCAATACAAAGTTAACTTGAGTGGTGTAACGTAGGAAGGGGAGGATCCTACGGTGGAGGATCCTACGGTCCACCGCGGTGGAGGCACATGTTAAAGCATAGGGAATTCCCATTTTTGTTATATTTTTACTCTTTGTTGCATTATATATTTGTATCCAAACGGTGGCTTATAGGTTGAGTGATATATCAAACTCTTTGGAATTTATCTGGTTTTTATAAATGTCAAGTAGAATTTTCCAACGGTCACTTAATCAGTTAATTAATCAATCAAAACAAAATTCATGCACGCATGGCTCATAGACAATGCATTGCAGGCATCAAAAATTGAAACATGCCATTTTATAACAATAATTGTGTTTTTCATCCATTTTCTTTGCATGTACGTAGATAAACAATCGATTTCTTGCAATAAAATTTGTTTACGTTGTAATTCAAAAGTATAAGACAGGATTTCTGCCATTTTTAAACTACCTTTTTTTTTTTTTTATACACTCTGTAGCGCGGTTGGAAGGAATAATATTGCATTACAAGTTTATATTTTTCAGAAGCATAGGGTCTTATTAACACAGTCTAAGTTGATTTATTTCATTTAATACAAACAATAAGAAATTACTCGCCAATGAAATTGTGAACATTTTAAAACAATTTTTCTAGTAACACCATGTATAGCTTTCATGACACACCCTTTACAGGCAAAAAAATATGTTAATCGTCTTCCCTACCATCTGAGCTTTCAAGATATATATACTTTTATACATGTTTGACTTACCATCAAGATACTATAGATGTTTGTTTGTGACAATGTACATTTCTACAAATGTTTTGACATGTAACGCATTTTGCACCCAATTCATGACACATGGCCATACAGAAAGTTATCATGTCCCAAAGTCGAGTTGCGGAACTTTTTTTGGAGGGCTTTATATTGCGCGAAACGTATAGGGACGCAAGAGCCTTTTCGGTGTAGTTAGGGTTAAGGATCATGCAGTCAAACCATTTTTAAATTGTCCTTCTTATTTGTGCAAACATGGTAAACAGTTATGACTGGGGTAGAACTGATCTTATACAATGTGCCCCACAAAAAAATGCTAATGCCCTTTAGATAGGTATAATATTAAAACTACAGTTTAATGTTATTCACATCTCTACACCCGTAAACTACAATTCATTTTCTGTTACTGAATGAAATTTTATGTGATATGGTCTAACAATCACAAAGATATTAGCATTTTTTCTTCACACATCAGGAAACCCCTCCATCCAAGTTTTTTTATTAAGTAGTACCGGGTATATCGAATAAAAGAAACCCAAGTTTGATCATTAATAATTTGAAAAATATTTCAGTGGTGATTATGAAATTTATATCCTTGTAAAGTGCAACTCTTTACCATTCTAATGATATGTCCCTCAGCTCACCAATATCATGTATCACTGAACCCCACTGTTTTAAATATGTCTCGCAAACTTGTGAGTGGTTCACTTTCACGCTCATTGATGATCAAAATTAGGCACCTTTGAATAAAGCATCTCAAGGAGCATGAAAGTGAACACTCACAATTTTGCAAGACATTTTCAGAACAATGGGGTTCAGCGATGTGTAATATTGGTGAGCTGAGAGAGGTATCTTTAGAATGATAATGAGTTGCAATTTACAGTGATATACATTTCATAATCACTCCTGAAATATTTTTCGAATTATTAATGATCAAACTTGGGTTTCTTTTATTCGATATACGCGGTACTACTCAATACAAACTTGGATGGAGAGGTTTCCTGATGTGTAATGACAAAATGCTCATATCTTTGTGGTTCTCGGACCATATCACATAAAATTTCATCCACTTGTAGAAAACAAAATGTAGTTTACGGGTGTAAAGCTATAAACGATATAATATTATAGTTTCAATATTATACCCATCTAAAGTGCCATTAGCATTTTTTGTGGGACACACTGTATATGCCAAATTATGTCTTGGTTGGAGTTTTTGTTGTTGCAATGATGAATTAATTGCACCGACGCTCGCATTTGCTTTATATCTTTGAAATTTCCTCCAACCGCCTTCCCTATAATATGCTTACCAATGCCACAACAGGTAACCCCTGCATCTTGATTATGTTTACAGTCATGCCTTCCGTATCCGTTGTGTTGACAAAATCCAATGTTTGGTTCAGTTCCCGCACACCCAACCTCATCAAGGATAATATATCCAGTTCCTGGGCCAAAGTGTGCTCCTTTGTGGACAGATGATGCTCCTGTGTATCCCAGTGAACGGCAGACAACATTGGCGTCATCCAGATCCCATCCGTGATCACATACTGTACCCCAAGCTCCTTGATAGAAAACCTCTACTCTGCCCTCGGAGGGTCTGGTACCACCAACCAAACGAGTCGATATAGGCTCTGCATATAATCATAATTTTGTTAAATTGCTTTATTGCCTACTAGCTATAGTCCACAACAAATTTTCCCCAAAACATAGCATAGGGGTGGGGTATGTTTTTATTTTTATTATTTTTTTTAATGAAAATTTAGGCGATACTGATTATCAGGTGATCTAGAGGTTGTAATGTTTGCTTGGAACACAAAAACGAGAAGTTTATTCAACGACCAAAATACCTATTTCGGCCACCTGATTTAGAATCACAACATTGGTGTACCAATTATAATTTTCTTTGTCACTTTTTTTTTCGATTTCGGAGTGTGGATATCCTACTTATCGATTTATATATATTCATAATACAGTTCGTAATATATTATTGTTTTTTATTATTAATTATGAATATATGAAATGTTTCGATATGTAAAACGCATGGATATCAAAGGGGGAAAAAGTTAATTGCCTTACAGGGTACACACGAGTAAATGATATACACGTAATGTATTTCGAGGAGGGTTAGTAAAGATATGGTAATTTTTATTGATGGAAAATGCTCATATTAAATCATTTAATTGTTTGATGTTGCTGTTTAATGAATAGTCTCGTTCAAGGATTCATGAATTCTGTTTGAACTGACAAAATTTCCAATGAGTCCCTTAAACAAAAGTAATTTAATTTCCGACTCTGCTATGATAATTAAAACGATTTCGGAATTATGAAATGTATCTTTTTGAAGAGCGTTCATTTAAGACATGGGCGAATGGGCGTCTATTTACTCGTGTGTCCCCTACATAGCAGCAACTAATGTATGAAGATGGATTCCATATTAATTCAATTATTTAATAACAGCTTGTTTAAATACATCTTATTTGGTTAAGTTACATATTTACCATAGCCATAACAGGTGACCCCTGCATCTTCAGAGTGATCACATCGCCGTACGTGGCCGTATTGTTCACAAAATGCGATGTTTGTCTCATTTCCCATACATTTAACTAACCGAAATATGATATTTCCAGTCCCTTGGCCAAAGTATGATCCTGAGTGGGCAGCTGATGCCCCTGTGTATCCCAGTGAACGACAGACAACATGCGCGTCATCTAAATCCCATCCGTAATCACATACTGTACCCCAAGCTCCTTCGTAGTAAACTTCAACTCTGCCTTCAGAAGGTCTGGTACCACCAACCAAACGCGTCCGCATAGGCTCTGTATACAACCATAATGTTGTTTAATGAAATTGACTTTTAGCATAGCGTAGATCACAAATCCTCCCCGGTAGACATGTAATGAATATCTTTCTGGTTTTAGACTTATGTGACCCGTCTCTGAAAATATTTAATTCTTTATATGACACTGAATGAAGGCACATGAAAAATAAAGGAAGCAGTGCATTTTTGCGTCAAAACAAAGAGTAACAACTTATATGTCATAATCATATCAAACAACTTACATTTACCGGTATAATCATATCAAATAAATAGGACTAGCGTGTGAAAATTTGCGGCCTCATTCCACATACACATATCCCGTACAAGAAGATTCCATAAACCACCCCCCCCCCTCTCCGTTTGTATTATTTTTAATATGCAGAGTGAGTCAATCAAAATGTCCCATCATTTTGAAGTGGTATTGTGCAAAGCATGAACATTCAATCATGGGTTTCATGATAATGCCTTGGTGAAGTCATCCTCCTAGCATAATGTTGGTACCATTTTCATCTGGATCTTTGCACGCATGACTGAATAACAGACAATCTTGAGAAGACGATAAGATCTCACTTGCGCGAAGTGTCTGGTTGAAGATTAGAAACAAATATTGACAGAATTTGTGTAAACACTTACCCACACACCCTCTAACCACACAGACACACCCACACGCACATCATCCCTCTCTCTCTCACACACACACACACACACACACACACATCATCAAACACGCACCCACAAACTCATTAAAGAATTCAAAATTAAATGTCTTATTTGATGTTCTGTTTACTAAGACCATCACTGAATGTTTGAAACGTAGTAATTCCCTAACAATTACTGTTTCTGAGTGTGAGGGAGTGTGTGGGTGAGTTAATTGAGGGTGTGGGTGTGTGCTGGTATGGATGAGATATGGTATGTGCGTGTGGAGGGTGTATGTGGGTGTGTGTGGCGAGGGTGTGGGTGTGTATGTGCTCTGTGTGTGTAAATAAAAGTACTTGTGGTGTGCGTCTTTGTGCGTGCACATAAGTAATAATTTCTCAATTTGTTTATTTTTCATCCAGCCACTTGGCGCAAGTGCATTCTTGCCGTCTTCTGAAGATTGTCTGATATTCAGTCATGCGTGCAAAGATCCAAATGAAAATTGTACCGACATATGCTAGGATGATGACTCTACCAAGATATATCATAGAACCCATGATTAAATATTCATACTTTACACAAGACAGCTTCAAAATGATGGGACATTTTTATTGACTCACTCTGTAGAATGCAAATAGATTATTGTATGAATCATCCAAGCAGTTCAATTTTGCCCCTTTCATCGCGTCGTCGTTTTGGGAAACATTATTATTACCATTTCATAAATATTTCACACTATTCTCCTTCAATCACCTTCCCCAAAATAAACAGTGGTTTAGTTTATATTCTTACCATAGCCATAACATGTGACACCTACATCATCACGGTGCGTGCAATGTGCGTAGCTGTAACGGTGGTGGTCGCAAAATGCTATGTTTGTCTCATCGCCCCAACATGAAATACGACCATCCAGGATGATATCTCCAGTGCCTTCACCAAAGTGTGCTCTGCTGTGGGCAGCTGTTGCTCCTGGGTATCCCAGTGAACGACAGACAATCTGTGCATGATCTATATCCCATCTGTAATCACCACACACTGTACCCCAAGAACCTTGATAGAAAACTTCAACTCTACCTTCAGAAGGTCTCGTTCCACCAACCAAACGAGTGGGCATCGCCACAGGCTCTGTATTCATACAAGCATAGAATTATTCATTAAAATAAATGTTTAACTAAATTCACCATACGTATTGCAACATTGCTAAAATGCGTGATGTTGTTTCTGTTATATGATTTTTATCGTATCAGGATATCTCCCCCGGAGGACAGTTCCCCCGCAGGACAACTCCCCCGCAGGACATCTCCCCCGGAGGACAGGTAACTCCAGGACAACTCCCCTGGAGGACATCTCCCCCGATGAAAACTCCCCCGGAGGACAAGTCAACCATTCCGGAGAACAGATCCACATACACTCGTTAATTTTTGCTCCATTTGCGATTTTTTTTTTTTTTTTTTTTTTTTTTTTTTTTTTTTTTTTTTTTTTTTTTTTTAGTTTTTTGTTTTTTGTTTGTTTTAAACCGAAATAGTCATTCATGGAAATACAAAATCTTTGGCAATTTTTTATTTTTAATTCGGCGAAGGGTGTTAAAGCTTTGCAGCTGTAGAGGCGCACTGCTATTGGAACCGAATTTTATTATTATGTTTCCGAGCATAATCAAGTTGATACATTCTGAAACAAAGGTTGTTTTGGTTTGACAATCTGAATGCTTACGAGACATTACATCTATCATGACAAGTAGGGGAGACCGGGGACAATTGTAACACTTTTTTTTTTCCAAATTTGACTTATCAACTTTATTATAACTAAATACTTGCTTAAAACCAAGTAAAACGAAATTTGGATATCTTAGCTCGACAAACGAATAGGTTTGGGTTAAGTAAAAATATTTATTTTGAAGCCATTATCATTTCAAAACACGAGGTCGAGTGTTACAATTGCCCCTAAACGAGGGGCAATTGTAACATGCTATGGGGGCAATTGGAACACATGAAATTGTAACATTTTGCTTTTCTTTATCAAAGCTATGCACTTGGCTGATCAAAGATTTAAAAAACATTAACCACATAAGTTAATTATTATAAAACATGACAATGCTTGACTCAAGTTACATTATATTATTTTTATTATATATACATGGCATGGGATTATTGCAGAAGTTTACGTGCTCTGTACGGGCGATGAAAATAGAAACAAGAAATAATTATGTTTAGGAAATAGAGAAACAATAAATTACATAAAGAAAAACAATGAATAACATAAGGAAAGAGAGAAAACAATGAATTATATGAGAAGGTGAGAAAAACAATGAATATAAGGAAAGTGAGAAAAAAACAATGAATAACATAAGGAAAGTGAAAAAAACAATGAATAACATAAGGAAAGTAAAAAAAAAAAAAAATGAATAACATAAGGAAAGTGAGAAAAAACAATGAATAACATAAGGAAAAATAGAAAAACAATAAATAACATAAGGAAAGCAGAAATGTCAACACCATGCACTGAAAACCTAAACGGGTAGACCGACTAGCTTTAAAGCTAGTTGTAGTGATGCCCAGACTGACTAGCTTTAAAGCTAGTCAGTCACGACGGACTAGTTTTCCTTCAACACAACCCGTCTATTACGGACTAGCTTTAAAGCTCGTCCGTCTTTACGGACTAGCTTAAAGCTAGTCCGTCAAGTTAGTCCTTCACGACGGACTAGTTTTAATGCTAGTCGGTCACAACGGACTAGTTTTAAAGCTAGTCCGTCGTGACCGACTAGTTTGACGGACTAGCATTAAAGTTGGTCGTAGTGATGCCCAGACTGACGAGCTTTTGAGCAGGACTAGCTCTACAGCTAGTCCGTCAAGGTGTAAAAACTAGTCAGTCGCGATCGATGGTTTTGCTTCTGTCTTGACCGACTAGCATGACAGATAAGCTTAATATGGCTTCACAGGCTTGTCAGAGACGTCAAATCTGAAATTTTATAAGATAGTTCATCCACATACAATTAATCTAAAAGAAAAGTTACACATAAATTTATATTTAGATTTAGAATTCAATTTTCATAATTTAATGAGATTGTTAATATCATTTTAAAGCACACACATTTATACATTAATTTGCCAAGACAAAATTTGTTTCGACAGTTATACAACATTAATCTTTGTGCAAATAATTGGCTAACGATGTTCATGAAATTAACCATAACTTAATTTGGAATTAAAAACGAGTACTCACATGAAGGAAACCGTCACCATGATCAAAATCTACTATTCTACACGGCGGGACTGTTACACGGTGTATATCGAATCTGCATCTTTTCGGTTTACACGTAAAATCGAATTCGCAGTCAGATAATGCACATAATAGATCATGTCCTTTTCGCAATGCGCATGTTATTCAGTGTATGGACTCTACTCTTATAGATTGCTGATGAATGCCCGGCTTAGCAACAACTGTGCCTGTGAATGAAAGGTGGCTACGAATGCCCAGGTTAGCAACAACAGTGAATGCAAGTGAATCATTCACTGTTGTTGCTAAGCCGGGCATTCATCAGCAATCTATAAGAATAGACGAGATTCTTGGGTTCGAGGTATTCAATTATAGCCTGTAAGACGAGATTCTGGGGTTCGAGGTATACAGTTATAGCCTGTAATTAAATAATGAACGACAATATTAAGAATCTATAGGCCTACTCTTGCCTATAGATTACTTGTTGTTATGTAGAAATAAACTTTCAGATTGTCAAGCCAAAACAACATTTTTTAAACAATAATACACATTGATCCTGTTCAGAAACAGAATAAATGGAGTAAGTGCGTGTATTTACACGCACATAATTTACAATACAGACGATAATGGAATTGCTCTAAATAATAGGCTACACAAAAGAGAAAAAACACAACCAATAATTGTTGGCGGTACTCACAGTGCTAGTAGATATTAAAGAGGGATTTTACGAAATTTCATATCAAATTTATTGTCAAAATTTCGTTATACATACTTTGGCAGTTTGGCTTGATAGGTACACCGTTTGCATTATCATAACATCACTACTTCAGTAACCTTGGAATAATTTTCATGAATAATTGAAAACGACATTGTAAATGTGTATGTATATCAAAAGCTAGTCCGTTAACTTTATAGGTAAACCTCGGCCGTCTAGCTACTTTTAGAGAGCTCGTCCGTCAACTCGACAGACGAGTTTCAAGCTTGACGGACGAGCTTTAAAGCTAGTCCGTCAGGTTCAGAGATTTAGATCCAGTTATAAGTTAGTCCGTCGAGACGGACTAACATGACGGACTAGCTTTAAAACTAGTCCGTCTTGACCGACTAGCTTTAAAGCTAGTCTGTCAGTTGACGGACGAGGTTAGGTTTTCAGTGTGGGTATAGAAGGAGATACAACAGATTACATCAGGAAAATAGAGAAACAATAAATAACTTAGGGAAAGTGAGGAAAACAATGAATGAAATAAGGAGAGGGATAAAAAGTAATACATGTATTACAATACATGTATAAAACTTGTATACATAGTGCAGCATTCAAGTTGTGCAACTTTCCCTCACACTTATGACGTCATCAACACTGAAAACCTAACCTCGTCCGTCAATGGACGGACTAGCTTTAAAGCTAGTCGGTCAAGACGGACTAGTTTTAAAGATAGTCCGTAATGTTAGTCCGTCAAGACGGACTAACATACAACTGAATCTCTGTCTCTCAACTTGACGGACGAGCTTTAAAGCTCGTCCGTCAAGCTTGATGCTCGTTCGTCGTCTTGACGGACTAGGTCAATAAAAATAGGTAGGTGAATTGAGTTTACCTATTAGAATGACCGACTAGCCTTTGATACACATACATGAAATGTCGTTTCAATGCACCTTCTCTATTTATTCTGTTTCCGAGCATAATCAAGTGGATACATTCTCAAACCAGGAACTTCCTGGTCAAACAAAGGTTGTTTTGGCTTGGCAATTTTCAATCTTCAATTATATGCTAATTGAATACCCTGTTACTAGAGAACCCAAGAACCCGGTCTATTCATACAGATTGCTGATGAATGCCCGGCTTAGCAACATCAGTGGATAGAAAGTGGATAGGAGTACAATCGACATTCTCAAACAAAGGTTGTTTTGGCTTGACAATCTGAAACCTTACGAAAGGTAGGGGAGACCTGGGGCAATTGTAACAGTTTTTTCCAAATTTGACCTATCAGCTTTATTGAAGCTAAATACTTGCTTAAAACTAAATAAAATGAAATATGCATATCTTAGCTTGACATATGAATAGGTTTGGGTTAAGTAAAAAACAAGTCATTTTGAAGCCATTACCATTTCAAAACAAGAGGTCGAGTGTTACAATTGCCCCGTGACGAGGGGAAATTGTAACAGACGTGCGGGGCAATTGTAACACATGAACTTGTAACATTTTGTTTTTCTTTATCAAAGCTATGCACATGACAAATTAAACATCATTAACCACATAAACTAATTAGAATGAAACATGACAATGCTTGACCCATTTATATTACATTTTCCACTTGTTATATGCATGAAATGGGACAAAAGTTATGATAGGTTTTTTTTTTTTAGGTTGTTGTGGCTTCACCCTTTAACTGTAGAATTATAGAACCTTCATTAATTCATACTCTGTCCGTCATAAAGGTGGAATATTTTTTTGCCGCTGTAGCGACATGATTTTGCTCTGACTTTAATTTCTTGAGTATGTTTGTCCCTGCTTTTACTTTTTGGGACCCTAGCTATATCTTGGACATTCTCCCAACCCTTCACGTGGACCTTTTTCCAAAAAAGTTTTGTCAACCCCCATGATGCCCATTTTTGTCATTTTTTCTCATTTTGGGGCCTCTTTTTGTTTTCCCGGCCGATCAAGCCCCCTTCAGTGCTACCCCCAGGAAACGCGACTGAGGTGTACTGTTTTATATTGTTCTTTAAGTTAAATCTATATTTATGGGGATAGGCTAAGAGCTCTTGTCTAGGGGAGGGGCTGAAGTAAAAAACGAGATTGGTGAAAATTCGGAATATTTCATTCCATCTTTATGCTGAAAACAAAAGAAATGAAAAACTACCTTTAACCCTTAAATATCATCACTTTCCCCATAAATTTTGTTTAGCCTTGATGACAAGGCTGTAAATAGTCGTTGTTGATAATATTTTATTTTGATTTATGTTTGGTTGAGATTTTACAATACAATTTAGGGAAGATCGAAATTTCCATGGTGTAAAAATGAATAAAATGAATGTTGAACCCCAATCAAAATAAATTTTGACCCCTCCCCTAGACAAAAGAGTCGAGTCTGTAACCATAAATCTATATTTAATTTAAAGAACAATAACAAATCGCCACCTCAGACGTGTTTCCTTGGGGTAGGACTGAAGGGGGCCTTGGTGGGTCGCGTGAACAAAAAAGGGCACCAAAAATAAGAAAAAATGACCAAAATTGCCATCGTCTGGGGGTGACAAATTTTTTGAAGAAAAATCCCAGGGAAGGGTTGAGGGAACGTCCAAGATATACCCAGAATCCCAAAAAGTGAAAGCGGTGACAAACACATTCAAGAAATTAATAACGAAGCAACATAATGTCGCTTGAGCCAGAAAAAAATATTCCACCTTTATGACGGACAGTGTATTTTGGTTCTTTATCTACTTTGTACCTACACAATATATCTTTTAACTGACAACTGTTGTATAACACTTAATGTTAGGCTTACGCCTTTTGACTATAACGCATTCTTGCAAAAGAAATTGATACATTTCTGAGAAGAAGTAAAAATGACAGCTTTTTTTTTTTCTTTCTTTCTTTTTTTTTTGTTGTAAAATCAATCTTCAAAATTTACGTCATTTTTTTCTTCTGGCAAAATCAATATGTCTTTGCCCTTTTAACAAAACGTATTGGACATAACAATATTTTTTAGGTATCATATTGAAAATATATTTTTATTTTTATGGGGGCTGCCATCCCTCCCTCTCTCTCTCCTCTGTCTTTCTTTCTTTCTATCTTTCTTTTTTCTTCATTCACTCCCTCTTTACTTTTTACTTTTCCTATCTGCCTCCCCCCCCCTCTCTCTCTCTCTCTCCACCTCTCGTACTCTCCCTTCCTCTTCTTCTTTCTCTTTTTAATATGTGCGTTTTTTAATTTAAAAAAAAAACAAGTTCGGGGGGGGGGTCCCTATTCTCTTCCCATTTTATATGACCCCATTGTAATAGGCCTTTTCGGTTTTATCATGGGCTATCCTGTCAATGTTTCTTTTATGTGTTATTACCATGAACACTCGACGAATCAATAAAATAAAATCATATGTTCACAGTTATTTATTCCTCATGTTTGATCTCATAGATAGTACCTTTGGTCCTTGTAAAAAAGAAACTATTTGATTTACATTCAAAGTTATGAAGTTCTGAAGTTCTCTAGTAGTGATATAAATTATAAAAAAAACAAGAATAATACAAACTTGAGGCTCTGATTACAGTGAAACAAATGATAAACAACTAAGGCACTTTTTTCGGAAATATAACATTTCATTGCATTTCTAACAAACGTATTAGACAGATATGTTTCAAAGTTATTGAATTTTCATGTCGAGATTATAGGTATGGTTACCTTTGGTTTTTGTAAAGCATAATAATCGACAATACATTCAAGTTATAAAGTTCTGATACTTGAGCTTATCAACGAGGCTTTTCTTTGCTATTTTTCTTTATATCCAAGTCTACTCTATCTTGGCATTAAAAAGAACGTAATGGTCACTCCTTCATATTTTTTACTTTTTCTTTTCCAGTAAAGTATATAAATTATTAAAAAACAACAACAACAACAAGAATAAAAACTATCTGGTATCTCACTTTCGGAGACGTCTCCGCGATAGAATAGAAAATTTTGTTTTCGCGACGGACAGAATGTATAAAACGTCTCCAATATCGCGAGACGTCTCCGAAACGTCTCCGCCACAATTATGAAAAAAAAATCCGTCTCCGAGATTTAGGAGACGTCTCCGAGACGTCTCGGATACGTTTCTAATATTATTTATCCATCGCGGAGACGAAATTTCTATTCTTCGTGGAGACGCTCCGCGAAGTGATATACACTGTAAAAACGCCGAGTAAAAAGGTAACTCGCAAGAAAATGAGTGTAAACTAATGCTTTACTCCCAACGGAGTAAACTATCTTTACTCCCAACGGAGTAATTTTGTTTACTCTTAACAGAGTCAAAAGGTAACTCGCAAGAAAATGAGTAAACTAATGGTTAATGGTTTACTCCTTTCGAAGCTAGGATTAGGAATGGACACAGATGACTAAAAGTTACTCTTTCTGAGTAACATTTAGCTCACCGCATGAGTAATATTTTTTACTCAGTAACATTTAGCCTCAACCCATGAGTAATTTTTTTACTCAATTTCACGCGTACTTCGTTTTAATAGTTACTCTTATTTTGTAATTACTGGTAGTAAATCATTTTGTTTCAGTGTACCACCTAATTTTCATGTCAAAGGTTATAGAATGTTGTTACCTTTTTTTTTTGTAACAGATTATAATTGAAAATACATTCAAAGTTATGATGCTTTGAGCTAAGGGTGCTATCTCACTTCGCGGAGGACGTCTCCGCGACAGAATAGGAATCTTGTCTCCCGACGGATAATAGTATTTAGAGACGTCTCCGAGACGTTCTCTAATACTAGCTCCCTGTGTCAGAGGTTTCTGATTATGTTTTAATTATGTTTACAGGAAGCAACAAATTCCGGAACAATTGCCAATGTTTTTATGAATTGCAGGGGCCACGGAGCCTGGGAGGACTTCGTCAGCGACGTGTTACAAAACGGGAAAATGACAAAATTGTGATTTTATAGTCTGTTCAGAAAATTTGCGTGTGCGGTAGTTCCAACTTGAACAGACCATCATATTTCGTAATGAATAGTTCTCAAAAAAGTAGTGATTATGGTGTCAAATCGTTGTAAATATTATCAAGATTACTGTAAGAAGAGCAAAAAATCAATGATCTCAAGCTGCATTCTTCGCCTACGCGCATTAATGCGCGCAAATCATGTTGCGCGCGGCATTTTTTCTTGAAAGCTTAAAAGACCTGAAACGTACGCTACTTCAGCCATAAATGAATTTCGACATTTATTTTTGCAGCGCGCGTAATTCCTTAATGCGCGTACTTAACGCGCGCGCATATGTTCTAAAAGATGCGCTTCAATTAAAGTTTATGTGTTCTAAATATGATTAATCAATGATTATTAGTTATGAAGTTATGATGATATGTGATTTTTACAAAATGGCGTCCTAGATGACGTCACATAATGCTAATGAGCTAGAAAAGATTTCAGTGCTCAGAATTTATATGATCTAAATCATTAAAATTTGACTACCTTAATGCATTATTTTTGAGTTCATCGTGTCTACAAGATGTACAGAGAATAAAAATAAAGAGTAGAAAAAAAAAGAAGATTCTGACAATAACAAGAGGTGATATGTACACTCACGTACATACACCTAAAAACAAAATACCATGTTTTTTAATCGTTATCTTAAAATTGTCTTTCTAATATTCAGATTTGACGTCTCTGACAAGCTCGTGAAGCCATATTAAAGGTTACTAAATTAAGAAACAAATTGGCTTATTCAGCGGATAAACCCTTCTCAAAACGAAGTATGAAAATTGTTTTCATAATAAAGTCTCTAATTGACGAAAAAGTTGAAAAACTATAGGCTTTGGTGACATTCCTGAAACCTGTGAGCTGATTGGTTCCTTAGCGGAACACGTATAAATAAAAGACCCTAAAACACACGGAGACTGGCATAAATGCGTGATGTACACAAAACGCAATCATTGGACTCCTTCTTGCCAGAGAAAAACTAACGAAAATTGAGAAGAATGAACGGAGATTTTAGTATACACTGAAACACTAAACGGGGTAGATCGACTAGCTTTAAAGCTAGTCCGTAGTGATGCCCAGACTGACTAGCTTTAAAGCTAGTCGGTCACGACGGACTAGTTTTCCTTCAAACACAACCGGTTATACGGACTAGCTTAAACTCGTCCGTCTCGTACGGACTAGCTTGAAAGCTCAGTCCGTCAATTAGTCCGTCAGACGGACTGTTTTAATGTCGTCGGTCACGACGGACTAATTTTAAAGCTCGTCCGATCGTGACGACTAGTTTGACGGATAGCCTAAAAGCTAGTCGTAGTGATGCCCAGACTGACGAGCTTTTCACCCCCCCAGCAGACAGCCTCCTTACAGCTTAGTCAGGTCATGCGTCGTAAAAGTAAGCTCGATCCGTTGGCCCCTCTTCTGCCGCGCGATGGCTCTATAGCTGCGTGTCATTGACGAGCCCCAGACTAGCAATGAATTCGGACGAGGTTAATATGCTTCACCATGGGTCAGAAGACGTCCAAATTGAAATATTAGAGACAATATATAAAGATATGATTAAAAACATGCATTTATTATCACAAGATTTAGACGCAAAGATCAATATTAAAAATATATAAAATAATAAAAATAAATACATAATTATAAACGATTTTTATGATATATTAATTCTAGAAGACAGGAAATAATTACAGGGGCACAATTAGTTAAATATGGCAATTAACAAATAATTGGGGGCACCGGGCCCCAGAGGCAATTCTGAGTCGCCGCCAATTGGCTATGACTACATTCACTGACGTTGTTGTATGTTGCATGGCCCTACCCTGCTTTTGCATCTTCTCGCGAGTAATACATCTTCTGTTCCTTAGATGAGGGCAAGGGCCCACTTCAGAATCCCATAAGTGTTCGCGCCTCTAATCCATATTCTTTTCTTTCAAGATAACAAGTAATGCTAAAAAGAAAAGTGGCGCCCTTCTGAATTCCCTATTATTAGAATAGATAAACTTCATTTTCATACTTAATGTGATTGTTACTATCCGTTGTTCATGTATACCACACAATTTATAAATTGATTGGCAAGAAAATTTTTCGCGTTCGGTGCTATTATAGCATCTAATCTAATGTGAAAAAAATAACGCTCTGTGAACTGAACAACATAAGGAATTAAAACAAGAGTACTCACACATTCATGTCACCAGGGGGGAGAGATCTCGCTCATTATATAACAAAAATCTTAAATGCTCTCTCGCGCGGGTATATCCCAGTTGCGGCCTATACAGGTTTGCTCAATTAAATGGAATTCAATACAGATTAATGCAACTAATACATGTATAGTAGATGATCCTTTTCGCATTATGCCGCATGTTTATCAATCAATGGGCTGTACCCTTTTATCACTCTGTATGTAATGCGGGAAGCAAATCTAATAAGAATAGACGGTTCATGGGGTTCTTATAGTAACGAAGTATTCAAATTTAAGCCACTGTAATTAAAAGGCGCTAGGTCCCAACTGGCTCTTTAGGATGTATTTGCGTTATGAAGTTTGCGGGTATTGTTTGTTTGTTTTTGTTTGTTGCGGAATAAACGAGATTTGTTATATACGCAATCAGACGCAATTAATCCTCCCGTCAGTGGGACCAGGCCTTAAGAATGGAACAAATATTCCTAACCTACTCGTGAATGTAGGTTTATGTTATGTATTTCGGCTATCTAATGGCTCTCAGATTGTCAAGTAAAAACAACCTTTTAGTAGAACGTTGATTGTATCCAACTTTATTCACGTTGTTGCTAAGCCGCGGAATTCGCCAGCAATCTGTAAGGAAATTAATACCGGGGTTTTCTTGACGTTCTTATATACAATGGTAGGGTTCGAATTAGCCGAAAAGATGTCGATGAACAAATTTTGGAATCTACCGGTACTCGTGAATTGACATCTTGTCATGATAGATGTTATGTCCTCGATAAGCTTTCAGATTGTCAAAGCAGGAAATTCAACCTTTGTTGTCAGAATGTTCAACTTGATTATGCTCGGAACAGAATAAATATAGAAGGTACATTTAAACGCATTGGCAACTATTTGTTATTCAAAAGTTAGTCAGATCTATCTAATGAGGGAACTGTACACTTACCCCCTATACTATTTTTTGGACCTAGTCCGTTTCGCGTCGGATGGATAGCATTAAAGCATTGACGACGAGCTTTAAAGCTCGCTCCGTCAGTTAGAGATGTAGATTCGTTGTATGCTAGTCCGTTCTTGACGGCATTACTAACATGGCAAGACTAGTTTAAAACTTAGTCCGTCTTGACCGACTAGCTTTAAAGCTAGTCGGGTTCCAATTGACGACAGAGGTTAGGTTATTTCAGTGTACGAAAGTTCTTAGAACTATCTGTTCACACCCGATTTTTTTCATTTCAAGGCCGTGCAACGATTTTTACGCCAAAATATTTAAATCTGCGTAATATCCATTTCTTCTACTTCAAACATCCTCGTCTGTCTTTCTGTGCTTGCATATATCGTAAAGCATTAATCAGTCGTTTGAGTGTCCCTGTAAGTTTAGTGCACTATTGTCTTGTACCTCAATGATGAACATAACGACTGCTATATGGACTAGGAGTTTCATGTGTGTTAGACACTCAAGGGGTATTGTAACTCTATGCGGTGACGCAAGTATGAGTGTACGGGCAGCTAATTGTTAGTCGATTTATGTGTATATCTGCGGCAATGTCAAGCTATTTTGCGCCACACAAAAAGTCAGCTGGGTAACAAACGGGACATTCAGAGCCAAAATAGGTGCTTTGTTTGAAAAATTCTTGAATGATCTTAATCCTTAGCGTATATTGCTTGAACAGGGTACTAGGAATCATCAATTCAAAACACTTATAAAATGCTGTTGAAATAACTAAATTCATGATATTAATTTCTATATCATTTTTCGTTCGCCCGTAACAAACAGGACCAGAAAGAAAAATTTTTGTTTTTAAATTTGTGCTTTGTTTCACATAAAACTTCTGAATTAAAAGTAGATCTAAAATTGCATAGTCTCATCCTCTTAAGCATGTAATAAACATTTGTTAAGGACTATTTTTTAACGTTATTAAGATTACAAACTTAGTTTTCCATTAGGCAAGGTCAAAGTTTTTCCAAATTATATGTACAGGTAACATACGGGAAGTAAACACACGGACAATTATTCCTATCTGTAACATTTTCATTAAACGCATAGGTGTAGCCAACGCGAAGCAACATCTTTTGTTAAAAAATATCTTGATTACAAAGAGTATAAAACAAACATAAATGTAAAAAACACTTTATTTGTGTTTTATTTCTAAAGGTCGACTTAAGGTGACGTAAAAAAACATGCTATGATTTACATACCTCAATAACTTTTGTGAGACTATTTCTGAGCTTGGAATTAAACGTCTAAAAATTTGAAAAGACATGTGTGCTAGGTTCGACTGATATTTCACCACGTTGTTTAACCAAGGAGTCTAAAAAACAAGGAATACATACTTTTGGTTTTTTCTATGACAAATACCTCTTTTTATATGGTGAAAATAGCCTATTCCAATGCATTTTGTATTTTCTGAATTATTAATGAGCCTTGTGACGTCATATGAGCTTGAAAATGACTTGTTGACCTACATTTGCAACTTTATTTCATTTTCATACCCTTTATCGGTGATATATGACAACATTTATGCTTCCTACCACTTACAAACCCCCACTGACATCAGTTGACACAAACAATAGTCAAAAAGTAACAAACGGGACACTTTGGAAACAATTTAGCGTGGGACTTGCCTCATTTAGTATGTACGCACACGAATGTACTCCTGGGACAATATTCTGCCCCCATCAGCATATTCTGCAGCATGCGAATACATACTCACTACGACTGTTTAGTGCATGTACAGAGTCTGATCTCGTCTCGTAATACATTGTACGGAATATTCACCTGTGGGTATATGCCATAGGACTGCACCTGCCTTCGCGTCTATGCAACTATACTCACATAGTGACTGTTTTTATCATCAGAATTTGATCTGTAAGTGAAGAGATGTTATTATTGTCGGGTAAGGTCATAAACCAAACGTTAAACAAGTATTACATCATTTCCTTCCTAATCGCAATATAGGATAATTTTAAGTCGGAACTCCGGCAAACTCACTGCAAGTATTTTGTAAGCCAGTTCTGCTCAGTATAGTAGGCTTGACTTACTTTTCAACTCCAAAAGCTTTCAATCTCTTTGGAAAACGACTGTATGATATAAAAGCTACAGGCCCTCATCATATGCGTTTACATTATAACCTTACTTATCTACACATTCAAATTAGACATGTATTGATGAAATCGTGTCCAAAATCAAGATTCGTTGACCATATGTTGTAATTGTGTGAAAGAACAGTATAGTCGTCGTGCACGGGAGCATTAGAGTGAGTATAGCAGCCCCGCCAGCTCGGGTGCTCAATGCCTTCTGACATGCATGCACTGTGCTGTCGTGCGGATGCTCTACTCTTAATTACGTCACAGTCACGTGACTAGGCGATTTATCGGTTCATGAAGGCTTTTTAGCCGGGCGGGCTAGCTATTAGCAAGCAAGTGGATGTGGCATTTATGGGCTTTTCAAATGATTGTCCTTGATTACAAAATGTTTTGGAAAAATGGGTGGTAAAGTGACTTCATTAATGATTCCCTAACACGAAAAAATGACAATATTTTTCTAATTTAGTAAACCTTTAAGCTAGCCGGTCATGCTAGTCGGTCAAGACAGATTAAGAAAGAACATCGCGGCAAGAATCGCGCACGAACTAGCATTTTACCACCAATGACCGACATAGTTAGCTGTGAAGCAGCTTGTCAGCTCTGGGCATCACTACGATCTAGCTTTTATGCTAGTCCGTAATTACTAGTCGAATCACGACGATAGCCTTAATTAGTCTGTCGTAACCTGACTAGCTTTAAAGCTAAAGTCTGTGCGCGAATTGACGACTAGCTTTCTGGAAGCTAGTTCGTCGTGACCGCTAGCATTAAAACTAGTCCGTCTTGAAGGATCTAACTTGACGACTAGCCTCAACTAGTCCGTAGAGACGGACGAGCTTTAACGCTTACGTCCGTAAGAAAAGGGTTGTGTTGGAGGAAGTTGGTCCGTCGTGACCGACTAGCTTTAAAGCTAGTCAGTCTGGGCATCACTACGACTAGCTTTTAAAGACTAGTCGTCTACCCGTTTAAGTTTTTCAGTGAAGAACCCCTCAAATTTTACTTCATGTTTAAAGATTGTCAGGGATGGCGGAACAGTAATACGTACTACTAACTCTCATTTTCACGTTGTCCGTTTTTCACGAAATTACATAAAGCATGTTGCTTCCTACACACCCCACTGATTCGTTTCGCTTATCTAATGATATAATAAGTTTCATTTCTTATTCCAGGCTTTTAAGCGGTGGAATAATTCCGAGCCACAACTCTACTCATAAAATTCGAACGGTGCGATCGTTGGGACAGTATAAATCTTCCATCTTTTGCGATCTTAACCCCATTCATACCTTAATTAAAGTTCTCATTCTTTTTTAAAATGGTATCCATGATAGCACTACGTCCCCCTTTCATAGACTCTATTTTTCTCTCTCTTAATTTCCTCGATGATAAAACAAGATATGCCCAGCAATTATTAGCCCCTACTTAGCCCAAAAACAAAATTGAGTTCTACCTTGAAATGTTTTATATTGGATTTTTTATCTTTTAATTTTGAAATTGAATACATGTATAGTCTATATGCATGCACTCGTACGAAATTCCTGACATGAAATCTTGTCAGTATCAAGCACAGTATGTCATACGCACATACACATTAATACGACAGCTCCGTTACTTCATAGAACATACTTTGTCTTTGAAAAACCTTCTGTGCAGGTTCACTTTGGTCGTTATGGTTGAAAAAATATTCTAGCCATCAATATCTTCATTGAGCAAGGCACTTACACGCATATAAAGACCTCGATAATTGATAAGATCTCACTTGCGAGACGTCTCTGCGACTCGGACGTCCCCGTAATTTTTTTTTTTTTCGGTCGCGACGGAAATCATAAACTGTTTTGATTTTCCCCGACTCATGAAACGTCGTGGAGACTTGGGATAGTTCTCTGAGACGTCTCCAAACGTTTCCTCCCGCACTGCCTCAAAACCGTCTCAAATTCTCCAACTAAGTCTCAAATCCGTTTCATGACAAATGAGATAGCCAGTCATTACTTTCACTAACTATCACTAAAATTTCAATTTGTATGTCCACTTCTTTACAATTCGATTGCCTATTCGTAAATTTGTTTGAACAGGAAGACCAAATTATGCCAAAGTCAAGCCTGTAAATTAAAATTGAGTGCACATTCATGAAATTGTATGCTCCTAATGTGAATCTCACATGAAGCCTTTTTGTAGATCGTTTGCAAATATATTGGAGTTTGAACGTGAATAAAAATTAATACTGTTAGCGAGCCGGTCTTAGCGCGATCGCAACTTGCGTTAAATCGTTTGCATCGGAATGGGAAATGAGTTGAACGAAATATGAAAATGAGCGGAAAAACCAATATAATGCGCGTGTATTGCATGTTGCGTCAGTGAGCGGGATGCTGCTATTTGACTATTAAAGTTGTCTTTAATATCACTGTCTATATCCAAATTTCTGCGCTATTCATCATTACGCGCCTCAATACCAACCTGCATATTCCTTCCCAAAAATCGCTTTATGGAATTTCAAGTTAATGAAATTCTGTCAACTGGAGCTTCTAATGGCACCGACTCTTTCATCTAATCATTTATAATTATTCATATTTTCTCGGGCATATATACTCCAACTGTACAGGCCGTTACTAGGATTTTTACGTGAGGTTTCGGAAATCTGCAAAAAGTGGCACCAAAAGCGCTACACGATGTCTTTCATGTCACACGGGCGAGCTAAAAGTGCTCAAAAATTTTCAGAAGAGTCACCATATATCACCAATCTATTAGGGCGTAGGCTAAGGCGTTCCTACATGATCTATCATTCTTTCTTTTTAATACTTTTTTTTTGTTGTCAAGCGGGACCTTTGCTCGACCAGCGGGGGGGGGGGGGCGAGTCTGCTCGCAGGTGGACTAAGTTCACTGCACACTAACTCTAGTTAATATTCTGTCCAAAAACTTCTAAAGCTAATCCTTATCAAATATAACATGTGGGCTTGGTTGAATTGGAGAACTAAACAGCGAGGTAGTTTCGTTCGAACCGCCCCTAGCTACGGGCCTGCTGCTGTACGAACCTATACATTAAGTCTATGATTATGATTATATTCTGTTAAAAACCTTTCCTAAAAGCGCAATAAACTCAGGATTCTCCTCATCCTGCTGACCAGAACAGCGTATCATACGTGTGTCATGAGATGGCTCATGTCGCCGTAGCTCGGCAAAGCGGATATGTCTCCTCGCTCAAACACAAAAATGATTCCAGGCATGATAACCCAGCCGTCCGCAACAACGTTGCGTTCAGATGCCAACTGCCCAGGAGTCAATGTGAACGACAAGACAACATGTGCTTCATTTAACCCATCCTTGATCACACACTGTTCCCAAGAACCTTGATAGTAAACCTCAACTCTCCTTCAGAGCGCGGTCTGATACCACCAACCAAACGTGTGCGGCATCGACTCTGCATAGAATCATAACCATGTATTATTGTATTATTGTTATTTACACATATTTCCTTAACAAGAATTTTTTTTAGGCGATTCGGGCACCATTGTTAACAATGACATCCAAGAGAAAAAGTCGCGTTGATAATTTAAGTTTAACGGTAATGCAGCGCAGACAGATTGGAGGTCAGTGCTTTATCTTCTCGTGTACGGTTTATATGTTTTATTTTTTAGTGTTTACTTTGTTATATATGAGGCCATAAAACAAGGGGCTTGGACTACACAAGAGTAGCCGAAAAGCTTGGCTAAATAAAGAGTGTCACTCCTCTGAGGCATAGACCACGTCACGTGTTTCGCCTTGTATATTCTTGTTCATGGTATTTATTCGCCGACCAAAGTAGCGCGTCACTTCCTGCAATGGGTTCGGAGTTAGCTTTTCTCTGACGATGGTTCACGGCACTTTTCATTAGCGATTGCCCTCAATTGATATCATGGCCAGATAAACATATGAATCACGCAAACACCGATTTTTAGACGGAGATTTCTTTCCCAAATGATTTTGACTCATCACTTCGACCGTAAAAAAAATGGTTCCAATTCATGGTAAAAATAGGATGTAAATTGCGTGAATTGCCTTTACAGCAGACTGACAGACATCATTTACTAGTGAGAGTCATCCATCTGATAGTTACTCTATATGTTATTTTCCAAATGAAGGGAAAATGGCGATTTTAAAAATTGTGACTACCTTACAAGCACCATGGGTGTCGAAATGACTAGACAGGTGCTCTGCTGCTAGTTATACGTAGTCAATGTAGGACCCGTTACTATGGTTTCCGAGCGCGGTTTGACCTGCTCGTGGACTCTCATGACGTGGTTAGATACGAACGAATAAGACGTGACTAGTGCTGTTTTTACGCAGCTCTTCAGAGGTTGAAATCAGCAACCCAACCACTAGACACTGAAACCTTTATTGTAAGAGCGTGTGTATAGTAGTGAGTGCCAAGCACGAGTCCTGTTTGATAGCAACTCTTCACGGCAGGCTCAAGTTTTCAGCCATAAAACTGAGGTCAAAAAAAACACCGCGATATCGGTCAGTCTGGATTCCAGTCACACACTAAACCGAGTGATATGAGGACAAGCACTCAGATGCAAATTGACCAATGGCTATCATATGCGCTTCAAGTCAAGGGCC
>CALNVZ010003568.1:20228-60922 GCA_940671915.1 Paracentrotus lividus | reverse complement strand
AATTTGAACTACCTTAATGCATTATTTTTTGAGTTATCGTGTCTACAAGAATTGTACAGAAGAATAAAAAATAAAGAGAAGAAAAAAAAAGAAGATTCTGACAATAACAAGAGGTGATATGTACATACGTACATACCACCTAAAAACAAAATACATGTTTTTTAATCGTTATCTTTAAAATGTCTTCTAATATTTCAGATTTGACGTCTCTGACAAGCTCGTGAAGCCATATTAAAGGTTTACTAAATTAAGAAAACAAATTGGGCTTATTCAGCGGATAATTACCTTCTAAAAACGAAAGTGAAAATTGTTTTTCATAATAAAGTCTCAATTTGACGAAAAATGTGAAAAACTATAGGCTTTGGTGACATTCCTGAAACCCTGTGAGCTGATTGGTTCCTTAGCGGAATGACGTATTAAAAGTAAGACCCTAAAACACACGGAGACTGGCATAATGCGTGTATGTACACAAAACGCAATATTGGACTCCTTCTTGCCAGAGAAAACTAACGAAAATTGAAGAAGAATGAACGGAGATTTAGTATACACTGAAAACCTAAACGGGTAGACCGACTAGCTTTAAAGCTAGTCGTAGTGATGCCCAGACTGACTAGCTTTAAAGCTAGTCGGTCACGACGGACTAGTTTTCCTTCACACAACCCGGTTATTTACGGACTAGCTTAAACTCGTCCGTCTCTACGGACTTAGCTTGAAAGCTCAGTCCGTTCAATTAGTCCAGTCAAGACGGACTCGTTTTAATGATCGTCGGTCACGACGGACTAATTTTAAAGCTCGTCCGTCGTGAACCGACTGTTTGACGGACTAGCCTAAAAGCTAGTCGTAGTTGATGCCCAGACTGACGAGCTTTTCACCCCCCCCCCCCATACTGCAGGACTAGCTTTACAGCTTAGGTCGGTCATGTTGTCGTATAAGAGCTAAGTCTCGACCGTGGCCCCACACTCTTTCTGGGCGCGCGAATGCATGTAATTGCTGCGTGTGAGGCTCTGCACAGACTAGCATGATTCGGACGAGGTTAATATGGCTTCACCATGGTCAGAAGACGTCAAATCGTGAAATATTAGAGACATATATAAAGATATGATTAAAACATGCATTTGTTCACAAGAATTGAGGAAGAAAATATTGAAAAATATAAATATAAAAATATAATAAAATAAACATTTTTATGATGATATTAATTTCAGAAGACAGGAAATAATTACAGGGAGCACAATTAGTTAACATTATGGCAATTAACAAATAATGGGGGCACGGGGCGCATCGGAGTCGCCGCCATGGCTTGCTCATCACTGACTTTTTGTTTGTGGCCTACCCTGCTTTTGCATTTTCGGCGTATACACCTGTTTCCTTTTGAGAAGCCACTTCAGAATCCCAAAGTCGCGCCTCTAATCCAATATTCTTTTCTTTCAGATACAAGTAATCTAAAAGAAAAGTGGCGCCTCTAATTTATTATTAGAATAATAAACTTCATTTTCATACTTAATGTGATTGTTACTATCGTTGTAGTAATACACACAATTTATAAATTGATTTGGCAAGAAAATTTTTCGCGTTGGTGATTATAGCATTAATCTATGTGAAAAAATAACGCATCTGTGAACTGAACATAAGGAATTAAAAAAGAGTACTCACACATTCATGTCACAGGGGGGGAGATCGCCATTATAAACAAATCTTAAGCTTTACGGGGTATATCCAGTGTGCGCCTATACAGGTTTGCTCATTAAATGGAATTCAATACAGATAATGCAACTAATACATGTATAGTAGATGATCCTTGTTCGCAATGCGCATGTTTATTCAATCAATGTGTACCACATTTTATCACTCTGTTGTAATGAAGCAATCTATAAGAATAGACGGTTCATGGGTTCTATAGTAACGAAGTATTCATTAGCCTGTAATTAAAAGGCGCGGTCCCACTGGCTCTTTAGGATGATTTGGCGTATGAATTGCGGGATTGTTTGTTTGTTTTTTGTTTGTTGCGGATAACGAATTTGTATACGCAACTCATGCGCAATTAATCCTCCCGTCAGTGGGACCAGGCCTTAAGAATGGAAAAATATTCCTAACCTACTCGTGAATGTAGGTTTATGTTATGTATTTCGGCTATCGTAATGCTCTCAGATTGTCAAGTAAAACAACCTTTAGTTGAGAACGTTGATTGTATCCAACTTCTATTCACTGTTGTTGCTAAGCCGGGAATTCACCAGCAATCTGTAAGGAATAATACCGGGTTCTTGAGTTCTTATAGTAACAAGGTATTCAATTACCTGAAAAGATGGAGAACAAATTTTGGAATCTACCGGTACTCGTGAATTGCATCTTGTCATGATAGATGTTATGTCTCGTAAGCTTTCAGATTGTCAAGCGAAACAACCTTTGTTTCAGAATGTATCAACTTGATTATGCTCGGAAACAGAATAAATATAGAAGGTACATTTGAAACGACATTGCAACTATTTGTATCAAAAGTAGTCAGTCTATCTAATGGGTGAACTGTCCTACCCCCTACTTTTTTTGGACCTAGTGTCCGTCGATGGACTAGCATAAGCTTGACGGACGAGCTTTAAAGCTCGTCCGTCAAGTTAAGAGATGTAGATTCAGTTGTATGCTAGTCCGTCTTGACGGACTAACATGGCAGACTAGTTTAAAACTAGTCCGTCTTGACCGACTAGCTTTAAAGCTAGTCGGTCCATTGACGGACAGAGGTTAGGTTTTCAGTGTACGAAAGTCTTAAGAACTATCTGTCACACATCATCAGTGAACGATTTTTGCGCCAAAATATTTAAATCTTGCGTAATTTATCATTTCTTCTACCAAACATCCTCGTCTGTCTTTCTGTGCTTTGCATTATCGTAAACGCATTAACAGTCGTTTTGAGTGTCCCTGTAAGTTTAGTGCACTATTGTTTGTACCTCAAATGAACATAACGACTGCTATATGGACTAGGAGTTTATGTGTGTGTAGACCCAAGGGGTATGTAACTCTATGGTAGACGCAAAGCTATGAGCTGATACGGGCAGCTATGAGTCGTTATGTGTATATTGGGCAAGTCCAAGCTATTTTGCGCGGTAACAAACGGGACATTCAGAGCCAAAAATAGGGCTTGTTTGAAAAATCTGAAATGAAATCTTAATCCTTAGGTATATTCTTGAAGGTACTAGGAATCTCAACAAAAACTATAAAAATGGTTGAAATAACTAAATTCATAATTAATTTTATGATCATTTATTCGTCGGTAACAAACAGGACCAGAGAAAAATTGTGTTTTTAAATTGTGACTTTGTTCACATAAACTCTGAATTAAAAGTAGATCTAAAATTGCATAGTCTCATCCTCTTAAGCATGTAATAAACATTGTAAGGACATATTTTAACGTTAATACAACTTCTAGTTTTCCGGCAAGGTCAAAGTTTTCAAAATATGTACAGGTAACAACGGGAAGGTAACACACGGGACAATTATTCCTATCTGTAACATTTTTCATTAAACAATAGGTGTAGCCAACGCGAAGCAACATCTTTTGTTAAAAAATATCTCTGATTAAACAAAAGAAGTATAAAACAAAACATAAATGTAAAAAACACTTATTTTGTTTTATTTCTAAAGGTGGAAGGGTGAGTAATAAAAAATGCATGATTTTACATCAGCTCAATAACTTTTGTGAGACTATTTCTGAGACTTGAATATTTTAAGTCTAAAAATATGAAAAGCTGTGTGCTAGGTTCGTGATATTTTCACCAGTGTTAACCAAGAAGATAAAAAACAGGAAATACATACTTTTTGGTTGTTCTCCTATGACAAATCTCTTTTTTATATGGTTGAAAATAGCCTATTCAATGCATTTTGTTATTTTTTTCATGAATATTAATGAGCCTTGTGACGTCATATGAGCTTGAAATGACTTGTTGACCTCATTTGCATTTATTTCATTTCATACCCTTTATGGTGATATATGACACATTATGCCTACCCTTACAAACCCACTGACACAGTTGACACAAAAATAGTCAAAAAGTAACAAACGGGACACTTTGGAAACAATAGCGTGGACTTGCCCATTTAGTATGTACGCACACGATGTACTCCTGGGACAATATCTGCCCCCATCAGCATATTTCTGCAGCATGCGAATACACATCTCACTCACAGACTGTAGTACATGTACAGAGTCTGATCTCGTCTCGTGTATACATTGTACGGAATATTCACCTGTGGGATATTGCATAACTGCCCTGCCTTCGCTCTATGCAACTATACCACAGTGACTGTTTTATCATCAGAATTGACTTCTGTAAGTAGAAGAGATGTTATTAATTGTCAGTAGGTCTAAACCAACGTAAACAGTATTCTCATTTCCTTCATATCGAATTAGGAATATTTTAAAGTCAACTCCGGCAAACTCACTGCAAGTATTTGTAAGCCAGTCTGCTCAAGTAAAGTAGGCTTGACTTACTTTTCCAAACTCCAAAAGCTTTCAATCTCTTTTGGAAAACGATGTATGTATAAAAGCTACAGGCCCTCATCCATAGTGGTCTTACTATAACCCTTATCTACACACAAATTAGACATTTATTGATGAAATCGTGTCCAAAATCAAGATTCTAGTGACCAATGTAATGTGTGAAAGAACAGTATAGTCGTCGTGCAACGGGAGCATGGGATATAGCAGCCCCGCCAGCTCGGGTGCTCAATGCCTCTACATGCATGCACTGTGCTGTCCGTGCGACTGGCTTACTCACAATACGTCACAGTCACGTGACTACGATATCGCTTCATGAAGCTTTTTAGGGGCGGGGCTTATAGCAGCGGGAATGGGCATTTATGGGCTTTTCAAATGATTGTCCTTGATTACCAAAAATGTTTTGGAAAAAATGGGTGGTAAATTGTGACTTCTAATGATTCCTCCTAACGAAAAATGGACAATTATTTTTCTAATTTAGTAAACCTTTAAGCTAGCCGTCATGCTAGTCGGTCAAGACAGAAGAAAGAACATCGCGGCAGAAAATCGCGACGAACTAGCTTTTACACCATGACCGACTAGTAGCTGTGAAGCTAGCTCGTCAGTCTGGGCATCACTACGACTAGCTTTTATGCTAGTCCGTCAAACTAGTCGATCACGACGGACTAGCTATAAATTAGTCTGTCGTAACCGACTAGCTTTAAAGCTAGTCTGTCATGACCGACTAGCTTTCTGGAAAGCTAGTTCGTCGTGACCGACTAGCATTAAAACTAGTCCGTCTTGAAGGACTAACTTGACGGACTAGCCATCAAGCTAGTCCGTAGAGACGGACGAGCTTTAACGCTAGTCCGTAAGAAAAGGGTTGTGTTGGAGGAAAGTTGGTCCGTCGTGACCGACTAGCTTTAAAGCTAGTCAGTCTGGGCATCACTACGACTAGCTTTAAAGCTAGTCGGTCTACCCGTTTAAGTTTTCAGTGAAGAACCCCTCCAAATTTTACTTCATGTTTAAGATTTCAGGGAGGGGACAGATAACGTACTCTAACTCCATTTCAGGTTGTCCGTTTTTCACGAAATAAAAAGCATGTTGTTCTACACACCCCACTGATTCGTTTCGTATATGATAATAAGTCTTTACTATTCCACTTTTAAGAGTGCGATCGTGGACGTATAAAATCTTCCATTTTGCGATCTTAACCCATCATACCTTAATTAAAGTTCTCATTCTTTTTAAAAATTGTATCCATGATAGCACTCGTCCCTTTCATAGACTCTATTTTTCTCTCTCTTAATTTCCTCGTAAAACAAGTATGCCATAGCAATTTCATTAGGCCCTACTTAGCCCAAATAACAAAATTGAGTTCCTACCTTGAAATGTTTTATATTGGATTTTTTATCTTTAATTTTGAAATTGAATACATGTATGTCATATGCATGCACCGTACGAATTCCTGACATGAAATCGTCAGACAAGACAGTATTGTCATACGCAATACACATCAATACGACAGCTCGTTACAAGAACAATACTTTGTTCTTGAAAAACCTTCTGTGCAGGTTCACTTTGGTCGTTATGGTTGAAAATATCTAGCCATCAATATCTTCATGAGCAAGGCATCTTACACGCATATAAAGACCTCGATAATGATAAGCATCTCACTTCGCGGAGACGTCTCTGCGACTCGACGTCCCCGCTAATTTTTTTTTTTTTTTTCCGGTCGCGACGGAAAATTTCATAAACATGTTTGATTTTCCCCCGACTCATGAAACGTCGTGGAGACTTGGGATACGTCTCTGAGACGTCTCCGAAACGTCTCCGCAACTGCCTCAAAACCGTCTCAAAACTTTCCCAAACTAGTCTCAAATCCGTTTCATGACAAATGAGATACCATCATAACCTTTCACTGAACTATCACTAAAATTTCAATTTGTATGCACTTCTTTACAATTCGATTGCCTATTCGTAAATTTGTTTGAACGAAGGAAGACAAATTATGCCAAAGTCAGCTGTAAATTAAAATGAGTGCACATTCATGAAATTGTATGCTCCTAATGTGAATTCACATGAATGCTTTGTAGAATCGTTTGCAAATATATGGAGTTTGAGTGAATAAAAATTAATACTGTTAGGCGAGGCGGTAGCGCGATCGCAACTTGCGTTAAATCGTTTGATCCGAATGGGAAATTGAGTGAACGAAATATGAAAATGAGCGGAAAACCAATATAATGGGTGTATTGCATGTGCGATCAGTGAGGGGATGCTGCTATTTGACTTCATTAAAAGTGTCTTTAATATCACTGTCTATATCCAAATTTCTGCGCTAATTCATCATACGCGCCTCAATACCAACTGCATATTCTTCCAAAATCGCTTTATGGAATTTCAAGTTACATGAATCTGTCAACTGGAGCTTCTAATGGCACCGACTCTTCATTTTCCTAATCATTATAATTATTATATTTTTGGGCATATATACTCCAACTGTACAGGCCTGTTACTAGGATTTTTACGGGAGGGTTCGAAATCTGCAAAAGTGGACCAAAAGGTACATCGATGTTCTTTTCATGTCACACCGGGCGAGCTAAAAGTGCTCAAAAATTTTCAGAAGAGTACCATATATCACCAATCTATAGGGGTAGGCTAAGGTCGTTCTTAACATGATCTTCCATTCTTTCTTTTTTAATACTTTTTTTTTGTTGTCAAGCGGACCTTTGCTCGCCAGCGGGGGGGGGGGGGGCGTGGGGGTTCGTTTCGAACCGCCCTAGCTACGGGCCTGCTGTACGATATACATTTTGTATGATATTCTGTAAAAACCTTTCCTAAAGCCAATAATGGATCTCATCATACCTTTGTTACTACAGTTAACACCTGCATCATCACGGTGTGTACATGAATGGCTCATGTCGCCGTAGTCTCTGCAAAATGCGATATTTGTCTCCTCGCCCAAACACAAAATATGATCCAGGATGATATCTCCAGTGCCTCGGCCAAAGTATGCGTCTCCTTCGATGTAATCTAGTGCCCTTAGGTATCCAAGTGAACGACAGACAACATGTGCTTCATTTAAACCCCATCCGTGATCACACACTGTACCCCAAGAACCTTGATAGTAAACCTCAACTCTTCCTTCAGAGGGTCTGATACCACCAACCAAACGTGTGGGCATCGACTCTGCATAGAATCATAACCATGTATTATTGTATTATTGTTATTTACACATATTTCCTTAACAAGAATTTTTTTTAGGCGATTCGGGCACATTGTTAACAATGAATCCAAGAGATAAAAGCGCGTTGATAATTTAAAAGTTTAGGTAATGCAGCGCAGACAGATATGGAGGTCAGTGCTTTATTTCTTGTGTACGGTTTATATGTTTTATTTTGGTTTCTTGTTTATAGAGCCCATGAAAAAGGCTAAGTAGCCGAAAGCTTGGCCTAAATAAAGAGTGTCACTCTTGAGCAACGTCCGTTTCGCCTTGTTATTCTTGTTATTATTCTATTCGCCGACAAAGTAGCGCGTCACTTCCTGCATGGGTCAAGTAGCTTTTCCTGACGATGGTTCACGCACTTTCATTAGCAGCCAATTGATTCATGCAGTAAACATATGACACGAAACACCGATTTTTTAGACGGAGATTTCTTCAAAATTTTGCGTAAATAGGATGTAAATATGGTGAATTGCTTTACAGCAGACTGTAATCATACTAGTGAGAGTCATCATTGCAGTTATTTTCTATTTCCAAAGAAGGAAAATGCCGATTACAAATTGTGGGTGTCGATGAGCAGGTGCTGTGCTGATCGTAGCATGAACCCGTTACTATGGTTCCGAGCCGTTGACCTGCTCGTGACGTCATGACTTTGTCGACGAATAAACTGAAGTGCTGTTTTTAGCTCTTCAGAGGTTGAAATCAGCACTTTTTAAGAGCTTGTATAGTGACTGCACTCAAAGTGCTGTTTTAGCACTTTCACGTGAGCTGAACTTTCAGCAAAAACGGGCAAAAAACGGCGTGACTTCGTTGGGATTCGAACCTGGGTCCCCTGCACGAGAAACGCTGACGAGCACTTTAGACCTATTCACTCTTCACGATTGCTAGCAGATCATATTGCTTCATGATGAACTTTCTTCAAAGTTGCCATAATTATCTACTATGCTTTCATAAATCAAGCAAGTAAGAGAGATCTCCGTTGGTCTATTGGTAACGTAAGCGGTACTCTTCCATGTCTAGATGAACCCTGTTCGAATCCCATACCAACATTGAGCATTTTTTTTGTTGATAACTTGGGTAAGTGCTAAAACAGCACTTCAGGTGCTGATTTAGCTCTTCGTGTGCAGTCACTATACGAGTACCCAGAAATTAGCACTTCAGTTTTAGAAAGTGTATGGCCCCTTGTCGAACGTGTTGTGCAGGAATTAAGGAGAGCTACCTTTCGATCCGTCAATCGTTATTTATTTCGCCTATATGATATAAATAGTGTACTATTTATCGCTCAATATACTGGATTATAGGTACGAAAAATACTAAATTATCCCGAGAGCAGATTTGTTTCTCCGAGGCCGGAGGCCAACGTGAAATAGATCTACACGACGGATAATTTAGTTTTTGGACTTCATATAGTCCAGTAATGTTGCAAGATGGAGCGTCCACTATTCATTATAGTAAATAGACCCCTAGTTATTGACTGAACCTAATCTGGTTATATTTTTGCCAATTTTGTTATGCTAAGTAAGCTATTATGACGTATATTGTTGCTCCTCGTATCCATTGATATAAGCTGTTGTGCACACCATTTTAATGTTATTACGCGCTTGGAATGAGGCAAACGCACCTGGCAAACGATATAATCGATACACTCCCCATTCATTTAACATGGGCTTTCCCGTCCAAAAACCGAAAGTTATATTGTACATAAAAAAGTACAATTATTACAAATTGAAGATAGGTCACCTGGTACTGATCTATCCAATCATAAATCATAACAAACAAGAACAAAAACCATAATAAATAAAAGTAAATCATACAAACAAAATCAGGCACCAACATCATATCTTACATAATATATAACAAAGTAAAGAGAATAAATAATATGTACAAGTATTTGTTTACCTTAGGCCGTGGAGGTGTGTGTTACGTGTTTGTGTTTATTTTGTTGTAGTGGAGTATAAAAATATAGAGGGCGTGTAATCGAGTGTGGATTTCGGAGTTGTTCTGCCGTGACCGAGAAAAAGAAAGTTTGAGACGGAGAAAGAGAGAGACAGAGAGTGAGGGGGGGGGGGGGGAGTAGCGAGAGGAAGGGAGAGAGAGAGGGTAAGTGTGAGGGAGAACAACTCCGAAATTCACACTCGATTACATCTTGGACGTTCCCTCAACCTTTCCCGTGGATTTTTCTTCAAAAAAGTTTGTCACCCCCAGAAGATGGCCATTTTCGTCATTTTTTCTTATTTTTGGGGCCCTTTTTTGTTCACGCAACCCACCAAGGCCCCCTCAGCCCTACCCCAAGGAAACACGTCTGAGATGGAGATTTGTTACTGTTCATTAAATTAAATCTAGATTTATGGTAACAGGCTCGACTCTTTTGTCTAGAGGAGGGGTCATTTATTTTGATTGGGGTTCAACATTCATTTTATTCATTTTTACACCATGGAAATTTCTATCTTCCCTAAATTGTATTGTAAAATCTCAACAAAGCATAAATTGAAATAAAATATTATCAATTAATGACTATTTACAGCCATGTCATCAAGGCCAAACAAAATTTAAGGGGAAAATGATGATATTTAAGGGTTAAAGGTGGTTTTTCATTTCTTTTGTTTTCAGCATAAAGATAGAATGAAATATTTCGAATTTTCCCCAATCTCATTTTTTACTTAACCCCCCCCCCCCTAGACAAGAGACCTAAGCCTGTCCCCAGAAATATAAATTTAACTTAAAGAACAATATTAAACAATACACCTCAATCGCGTTTCTTGGGGTAGGACTGAGGGGGGCTTGATCGGCCGGGAAAACAAAAAGGGGCCCCAAAATGAGAAAAAATGACAAATATGGGCATCACGGGGGTTGACAAAACTTTCTTGGAAAAAAGTCCACGTTAAGGATTGGGAGAATAGCCAAGATATAGCCAGGGTCCCAAAAAGTAAAAGCAGGGACATTAAATATTTAAGAAATTAAAGTAAGAGCAAAATCATGTCGCTATAGCGGCAAAAAAAAATCCACCTTTATGACGGACAGTGTACCTTTAAAATGGTTGGAATGTACCCGAATATCATCATTATATATATTATGCTTTAAAAACTAAATAACAAAGCCATGCGTTGGGAACTCGCCCCCAAGTCACCCTTTTTATATTACGCCACCAATTGAAAAAAAAAAAAAAAAAAAAAGATCTTGCCCCTATCAGGATCAAAGTGTCATAACGTTAAACATTTTAAGCCTCTCCCTACAAAAGTATACATATTCTGAAAGGATTGGGTGAGGGTTTTGATAGTAGTAACCCAGAAGCTTCTGCTTTCAACCCTATCTGGCTTCAGCAACAGTCGTCTCGGGACAACGCTACAGTACGGGTTGACATGCGCTGCTGCTGCAAGTGCACGCAAGGGTCCCCGTCCAACCTCACCTGGGGAAACTGACCTTGCGGTCGGGAGTAGCAAAATGCAGCAATGCAGACGTGTGCTCGGGGTGGGAACCCCCAAGTAGTCTAGGTTACGTATGACCCACCGGCGTGTGGAACACGCTCTACTACCCAGACAGTTCCCAGGGAATCATCCCTAATAAATGGTCCCACTTATGGGTTAAATAGGGAGCCTTGATGGTGGGCTCGGCGTATCTTGTAAGCAACGCTTCTCTATACGGCAAAGGGCGTATGAGGTGACCGTCGGTCACCCACCGGTCAACCATCATCATTAGAGGAGTTGCGCCCCCTTTGATTAGATGCCTTGCATCACAGCATAGTAAAGACCTTAATTATGAATAGTTCAGTTATTTCAAAGCCTATACTTCCAGTGGCGGGAGTCCACAGGAGCTCTGCAGACGATAGAATTACTGGTCGACCTGCTACAGGAAGTCGACAAAATGACGATGGGCCCTTAAACCCTTCTGGGAGGGGTTTGTCTGAAAACAGTGCTCGTTCTGAAGAACTTTTGCGTTGTAGGAAGCCATTCATAATGGCAACCTTCAATGCTAACACAGCAAGAGAAGAAGTGAGAGCAAGTGAGATAGCTCACTGCTTTGAATCATGTAGGATTGAGATCCTAGGTATCCAGGAACACAGGAGAGTACACGAGGATCCAATTGTATTCAGCAGACTGGAAGGTCAATACCTCATTACAGCTTCCGCATGTAGGAACCAGGCTCAGGCATCAGTTGGAGGAGTAGGACTTCTACTCAGTACTCGTGCGAGGAAAGCTTTGCGCAGAGCAACAAGACACTCCGATAGGATCCTAGTTGCCGAATTTGACAGTAATCTGGTCACAACAGTGATAGTCACATACTCACCAACCAATTCATCTCCGGAAGAAGTCGTCGAGAATTATTATGATGAACTGAGTAACGTAATCCGTGGGGTTCCTGCACACAACTTCTTGGCAGTCCTAGAGGACTTTAATGCTAGACTAGGAACGGAAGATGCTCTTTTTACCTGGCATGACAAAACAAATAGAAATGGAGAATTTCTGGCAGACATTATGACAGAGCATAGTCTACTAGCAGCTAATACCCAGTTCAGGAAGAAACAGGGTAAAAGATGGACTTATCTTGACAGGGGCACAGGTATGAAACGTCAACTTGACTACATTTTAGTGAGACGGAAGTGGTGGAACAGCGTCCTGAATGCAGAACCATACAACACCTTCTGCACAGTGGATTCAGACCACAGAGTTGTGTCCATGAGAGTCAGACTGAGTCTTCGTGTCCCGAAGCCAAAACAGCGAGCGAAGTTTGACTGGAAGAAATTCTCTGTGAATCCTAATCTACAAGATCAATATACAGTTGAGGTGAGAAATCGTTTCGAGATTCTTAACATCGAAGAAAACCCAACAGACATGTTCATGTATGAGAGATTCGTGGAAGCAAACAAGGCTGCAATGGTGGCCTGTGCACCCAGGAAAACGCACACTAAAGGAGAGTTATACTAAAAACACCCAGACGTGACTGAGGCAAGGGGAAAATGAAGGAGGCTAGTCGAAAATTCACCTTGACAGGCTTGGAGGAAGACAACATACTCTAGAAGGAGGTTAAGGAAAAGTTGTATGAAACATATAACACATTGAAGGAAAAGGACTTGAGGGAGAAAATAGACAGAATACAGAATGTCAATGGTGCTGGCCAGTATGGAGAGGCTTGGAGGGTAATTAATGAGATCACCGGAAGGAAAACATCAAAAGAAGGCCAGGTTGCTGGGGCAAGTCCAGAGGAGAGAGTGAGTACCTGGTATAACCACTTTCAGAAGTTGCTAGGCACACCTGCACATACACAGGACACTGACGAGAAAGTACCAACTGTTTTTGCAGACCTCGGAAGAGAAGATGGTCCCTTCACAAAAGGAGAATATGATATATATAAGTCTTCTTTGAGGCAGAGCAAGAGCGCAGGGCCAGATAACATCCCCCCCTGAGGTATTTAAGAGCTGTGATCTGGACGATGTTGTCATCAAAATATATAACAAGGTGTTGATAGAAAACAAAAAACCTGAGCAGTGGTCACTCTCTAACATCATACCAGTCCCCAAGAAGGGTAATCTCTCCAATATCGATAACTACAGAGGAGTCAGCCTGACGTGTATCATTGCAAAGTTATTCAATCGCATGATACTCAACCGGATAAGAGAAGCTATTGATCCAGAACTGAGAATCAATCAGAACGGATTTAGGCGAGGTAGGACCACGGTTGCTCAAATCCTGGCTCTTAGACGCATCATCGAAGAGGTAAAGCTGAACAACCTGCCTGCGGTGCTGACATTTGTTGACTTCAAGAAAGATTTCGATTCAATCCATCGCAAGAAGATGATGAAAATACTAAAAGCCTACGGTATACCACCAAATCTACTAAATGCCATTAACAACATGTACACTAACACAAGGGCTAAAGTTGTAACACCAGATGGAGAGACGGAAGAATTTAACATTCTCGCAGGAGTCCTGCAAGGAGATACTCTTGCAACCTTCCTCTTTATTATAGTTCTCGACTATGCTCTGAGACAGGCTACAGATGGTCCAGGAGATGAGCTTGGATTTATTGTAACTCCAAGAAGATCTATGCGGTCAGAATTACAGATTTAGATTTTGCTGACGACATCTGCCTGTTAAGCAATCAAATTGACGAGACTAAACAACTTCTGCAAAGGATAGAAGCAGAATGTAGCGAGGTTGGGCTTGGACTTAACTCCAGAAAAAACAGAGTTTATGACATACAGAACATGACTCACTGAGGACAAGGTCAGGTAATGCTCTAAAAGAGGTAGAGGACTTTAAATACCTCGGATCATGGGTAAATTCAACTGATATCAAGATCAGGAGGGCAATAGCCTGGAAAGCTCTCAATAAAATGAGTGCTGTCTGGAAGTCTCACTTGTCCCGAGGCATCAAACTAGGCTTCTTCATTGCAACTGTGGAAACGATACTGCTCTACGGCTGTGAAGCATGGACAGTCACCCCAATGCTGGAGAAGTCTCTTAATGGGTGTTACACAAGAATGCTCAGAACAGTGCTCAACATAAACTGGAGACAGCACATACCAAACAAGACGCTCTATGGAAAACTACCAAAAATAGGTGACAAGATAGCAACAAGAAGAATGCAGCTTGCTGGTCATTGCTTTCGACACCCAGAGTTGGTCGCCAGCATTCTCATCCATTTGGAATTTGGAAAATTTGGTATTCCAGGGGTATTTTATTGACAACACCATGTTCATAATTATTTATACCCCAGGGGTACCCGGTTTAATTTCTTATCATATAACCACTAATATAAAAAGAAATTCTTCAAATAACCATCCGAAATAAAATAAAAAGAGTCCATAGCCTTTCTTTATGGCTTCGGTAAAATCTGTCCCATGTGTCCTCTGGAAAATCTCCAGGCTGAGTCAGGATGCGTGGCTGTTGAGCCATTCTGCGAGTCTTCAGCGCCTCGACAACTATCTGGTGATCTTCTGATCTGGGCCCGTATTCCATAAAAGCATGACATTTAAGCATTTTTGCTTATCTTTAAAATGCGTATTCCATAAATACGGCTTACTAATAACTCTGTTCAAACCTATTTTTAACAGTTAATCAATAAATTCTTGGATATGTGCTCCAAAAGTCAAAAGTCTTAAATGGAATTACGCCTTCAAATCGCACATTTAAAAAAATGAGAATTTTATCCTAACCTTAAGCCTACTACCTAGTGGCTTAACTTTAATGTTGATTATATGGGAAGCTCATTTGAGACCACAAAAATTAAAAATGACGATACTAATAAAATTCACAATTTTGCTTGGTGCTTTCTGACCTCAGAAAAAAGTGCTTAACATGTTTGGTATAAAGGATAAGATTTTTTTTCCTAGACAAAATCTTAGAAAAATACTTAGACTTAAGACATAAAGTACAGTTTATGGAATAAGGGGACTTTGAATTTTTCACTTAGGAATATTCATATCGATGTTATTAAAATAAAATAAACACTCTACCCACACTTTCTGGTCCCTGATGTAACACTTACGAGCTTCTTCAATAAGCACCAGGTGTAAAACACTTTAGAAAAAGCATACATAGGCATGGCAAAATTTGCAAGGTGACTCCTCAAATTGCCAAATAGGTATAATGAGAGGCCTTCAATAACATACAGGTCACGACCAAGGACTGAATTGACACCTCTGACCATCCAGAGGCGAATGTACTAACGAGTAAATACTGCATAAAGGAGATCTGTACAGACACTGCCGAATATAGACTCCAGTTTTGTAGTCAGACCCACTGGGAGGCCTTTGGACAGTTCGTGAGTTAAACAAGGATCTGAACTTTGGGGTCATAATTGATGAAAGAAAATCAGAATTTAAGGTTAACATGGACTTTCTCCAATTTGGCAAAAAAGACAAATCCTACCACCTAAAATACAGTGTCCTGATTTGATCACATGCCATTCACATCGAACTGTTATGGGGCATTTCATTGCTGGTAGCATTGGAAATCTCTTCAGAATAAGAGGCATCCCGGTGAAAGATTTTTTAGGAAGATTCTTGATGAAAACGTGCAGGATCAGTATGCATGTAAAAGTCACCTAGGACAGCGCATTGGACATATCAAACATATCAACAGGACGAAGTTCAGAGGCATACGGCCAAGTTAGTCAAGGAGGGGTTCAAGGACAATCATAATAAATAACCAGGCGAGAAAAATTCGATGACCTTACAAGAATCCCTTTAGAAATGTGTCTGGGAAGTTGAAGAATCACATAATGGCCTAGACCATGCAGCCTGGACGTTTTCCAGAGGACGCATTGGTCAAAACCCATGGAGGACATGAATGATGGCTCCGGACATCGCAAAAAGTATTTTATGTGGTAATTTGAAGAAAAAGAATAGACTGAGTACCCCTAGGGTATGAATAATTATGAACATGTTTTTTTTTCTCTTAAATCTGTCTATAAAATACCCCTCGAACACCAAACTTATCAAAATTTCAAATTTTCCTCATTGTTTAGTTGTTGGTAGCATATAAAATAAGAATACAAAAAAAAAAAAAAAAAAAAAAAAAAAAAAAAAAAAAAAAACGACAGGGGTATGAACAATTTTGAGGACAACTGTATATAATTGAGATCTGTATGGAAGTAAAGAGGGGCCATTGCAAAAATTTCTACCAGGTTACACTCAAGCATTCTGGACAAACGTCGCCATGTTGAAAAAGTAGAGCCTTATCACACTTGCTATATATATTTTGGATAAATACGTCCAGGTCAAGTTTCCAGGTATAACGACATTAATGTTTCTCGTGCTTTTGTGGCTTTGTGGCCTACTATCTTCCACCATGTACAGGGTAATTTCTTTTTAATTGCCCATGTTCTACAATTACCATTAAAGCAGGTTACACCAGCATCTTCATGATGCCCACAGGTATGTGTTTCGTAGCCGTAGTGTCCACAAAGTGCGATGTTATACTCATTTCCCCTACACCGAACGTCATCCAGGATGATATTCCCAGTGCCTTGGCCAAAGTGTGCTCCTAAGTGGTACGCTGATGCCCTTGGAAATCCCATTGATTGACAGACAACACGAGCGTCTTTTAGATCCCATCCGTGATCACACACTGTACCCCAAGCTCCTTGGTAGAAAACCTCAACTCTGCCTTCTAGAGAATCGTCACCACCAACCAGACGAATCTGTATAGCCTCTGTATATAAACAAAATCTTTAAATAAAATCGGCATAACAATGAAGTAATCGTAAGAAATTTAAGTTTGTATAAATCTGTCAACTTGCTTTCTAATGGCACCAGCTTTTCATCTTCTCATAATAATTTGTCAGGCCTAGACTTCGTAATGTTCAATATCAATTTTGTGTCATACAGTACATCCAAACAAATATACACTTTGAAATGACTGCTAAATATATATATAGATATATAATATAGTAAGTTCCCCCTATTTCAGATATCAATAATTTTTTAACCCGGTGAAATTGAAATAAATATAATTATATGTCAGTGTAGGTAATCTTGAAAAAATGAGCAAAGAAAATGGGGTACCATCGGGATTCAAACCTGAGACCTCCGGTACTAGTCAGGCGCTCTACCATCTGAGCTATAGTAAGCCCCGGATGGGGTGATCCCTAATACCCGTTAACTCTTCAATGCTCGAAGAGTGATTTCTGGTCGAGCATTGAAGAGTTAACGGGTATTAGGGATCACCCCATCCGGGGCTTACTATAGCTCAGATGGTAGAGCGCCTGACTAGTAACCAGGAGGTCTCAGGTTCGAATCCCGATGGTACCCCATTTTCTTTGCTCATTTTTTCATCATATTATATATTTCTGGTCAGTTTCCAAATTTATCCAAAAATTATATTTAAAAAAAAGCTGCATCACTTCACCGTGATCCCTCGCATTTACTCCAAGTTGATTTCTATCCTTCGGGTTTATGCCAGGTTTCTATAGCTTCTGACCACTCGAGCATTGAAGAGTTAACGGGTATTAGGGATCACCCCATCCGGGGCTTACTATAGCTCAGATGAGAGCGCCTGACTAGTAACCAGGAGGTCTCAGGTTCGAATCCCGATGGTACCCCATTTTCTTTGCTCATTTTTTCATATATATATTTCTGGTCAGTTTCCAAATTTATCCAAAAATTATATTTAAAAAAAGCTGCATCACTTCACCGTGATCCCTCGCATTTACTCCAAGTTGATTTCTATCCTTCGGGTTTATGCCAGGTTTCTATAGCTTCTGACCACTCGAGCATTGAAGAGTTAACGGGTATTAGGGATCACCCCATCCGCGGGCTTACTATAGCTCAGATGGTAGAGCGCCTGACTAGTAACCAGGAGGTCTCAGGTTCCGAAATCCCGATGGTACCCCATTTTCTTTGCTCATTTTTTCATATTATATATTTCTGGTCAGTTTCCAAATTTATCCAAAAATTGTAGGTAATCTTATTAGCTACCATGTGATCATTTTTAGGAAGAATCATCATGTCATGCTTCATTGAATAATGGTTCAATGCAAAGTTCGCAAACCGATCATCACAACTTTGAAGAAATGATTTCAGAACAATATTAAAAATTTTCTACATCACACCTGTCAAAAAAGATGCCACATGTGTGCCCTAACATAAAGTATGAGTTCATGATCAAATTTCACAGTTGAGTGAGCACTTGCTTAAAATTGCAAAACCGTAGTTTTCTGAATTTTTACTAGTATATTTGATCAACATATGATGGAATTCCTGTTTCGAAGTGTATTTCGAATTTTGCTAACAATTCACGGTTGAATGAACCCATAAAACAACCAAAAATATGCCAGTTGTAAATTACAATCAGGTATTCCAGTAATTTTATGCACTAAAAATCATCTCAAGTACATTTTTTGGGTTATGTTTATAAACTTTGGACATGTTTCAATGATCCTATGAAATTTATTTAAAAATTCATGCTTCCGTGAGCACTTGAGACTAGAAAGGCTATTTTTCATGTATGTAATAAAATTCAAACTGTTACTTTGATTAAACAGCAAGATTGCTTTGCTGATTTTATTTTCACAAAAATTCCGATGTTTTACACCTCAGTGGACACAAAATGCAAGAAAATGTTGCAAGTGTGAAGAAAGTTTAGTGCTACGTCACGGTTCAGTGACTTATGGAACACGTAATTTGGCGTATCAGGACATCTCCCCCGGAGGACAACTCCCCCGAGGCCAACTCCCGGAGGACAACTCCACCAGAGGGCAACTCCTCCGGAGGACAACTCCCCGCAGGACATCTCACCCGGAGGACAGGTCCCCCACAGACAACTCCCCCAGAGGACATCTCCCCCGATGAAAACTCCACAGGAGGACAAGTCCCACAGAGGACATATTCCCCGAGTACAATTTGATAATTTTCAGTTTCATCTCACTGTATTTGTGTAACTTTGGAAATGACCTGATCTCCATGAACGTACGTCATGGAGTAACTTTATTTTTTCTTTTATTATACTGTTTAGCTTTTAATTTACAAAATAAGAGAATTGCTGAAACTGCTTATCCAATAAAGGAGAACTTTTAATTTCTAAGCTATTTCAGAAACGGTAGCGAAAACTCGACACGAATGCAAAGCTGTGCAAGTGCATACTTATGAACACACACCATTCAGATATGAATTTTCGGTTTGTTTTGGATAAATGTAAAACAATTGTCTGTAAAATCTGAAACCCAATGACAATGATTGTATTACATTATTCCTTGTAAAACTGACAAAATAAGTGATGATGTTTGAATCGATTTTTGTGAATTTCTTTTTTGATAAATATAAACTGTGTTCTCGTTTAAACTTTTGCGCCCATTCTAATTTGTTTATGGTGTGATTAATTATTAATTAATTAAAGCTTAATTATCGTGGCTCACCCCCCCCCCCCTTGCTGAAGATTATTAGAGATATGTGAGCCAACTCGCCCTTCGTGCTCTTTTCTACTCATGTAGCTTCATATTTAAATTCGCCATCCTTCCTTTTTCATCATTTCTTTTATTTCTTGCATTTTCACTAATTTTCCTTTTCTGAGGGTCACATTTCGTTGGGGGTACCTCTGAATCTGCCAAACCTTAAAACCTTTTGAGGGAAGGAGTAGCCATTCATAGATTGGAAGGGGTGGTTCCAATGGATGATTAGCAATAACTCCATGCGAAAAGTCAATTCATAAAGCATTTAAAGTGAGGGAGTGTCATCCGGGGGAGCTGTCCTTGGGGGGACCTGTCCTCCGGGGGAGATGTCCTGCAGGGAAGTTGTCCTCCAGGGGAGTTGTCCTTCGGGGGAGCTGTCCTCCAGGGGAGTTGTCCTCGGAAAGTTGTCCTCCGTGGGAGTTGTCCCTGGAGGGAGCTGTTCTACGGGGGCCGGACGAGGAAACCGGGGTCTTCCCACGAGTCCTCGGGTCCCACGAGTCCTCGATCCCACGAGTCCTCGGTCCCACGAGGCCGAGTATTTTTCCCACGAGTCCTCGGTCCCACGAGTACTCGGTCCCACGAGTCCTCGATCCCACGAGTACTCGGTCCCACGAGTCCTCGGTCCCACGAGGCCGAGTATTTTCTGATTTATGATGGAAATGTCTCAAATGAATACTAAATTCATGATCTCGGAAGTTAACACAACGGGCATTGGTTTGCTGCAGCATTGGTAAATAGGGGCAATATTATGATTTATACTTGAGTAGCATCATTCTACTCTGATGGAGACCCACGGGGCACTGGCCCCGGATAGGTGAAAAGGGGCCCCGCAAAGGATGAAAGGAAATAGAAGAGATAGAGACAGAGAGAGAGAGAGAGAGAGAGAGAAGGAGGGCAAGGGGAGAAAGGGGAAAAATGGGATGGGTAAGAAGACAAAGAGGAAAAAGGGCAAAAGACAAAGAACCAAAAAAATAAACAAAGGAGGGAAGAAAAAAAATGAGCCGGATAGGGAGAAAGAGAGAGAGGGAAGAATAAAAAAAAATAATTAAAACCCCCCCCCCCCAAAATAGGGGCCTGAGCCCGATTTCGTCTCCACAAAACTAAAATAACATGCGAGCAGAAAGTTTTGAGGCTACATGAACGAAATCTTGTATAATTTACAAAAATTATATTCCTGACGAAGACGCAAGTCCGTCGAAAATTTGACATGAAATGAATAAAGAAATTGGCGTAAATGCATTATCCCGACTATTTGATTTTGTTTGATGACTGCCAATAGGTGAAACGCTATGTTGTTTAAAAATATAATAGATAATATAAAACATTAATCTGGATTTCAATAATAATAATAATAATAATAAATAAAAATAATAACAATAATAAGCGCGAGTGAAAATTGTTAGAGTTTCATGGAAGAAAAAGGAGTGTGGAAAGCCCATTTCAGCTTTAAAAAAGAATACACATCACCCTCGAAAGTTGGGGGGTGATTGTACATGCCATCCCCCAACTTTTGAGTTGAAGGATGCACCCCCCCCCCCGGTCTCTACGCCCCTGTTTGGGATTCATGAATTATGATCTCTCAAATTCGAGATTAGATTTGAATGTAAATCATTTGATAAGGATGTAATTAGGATTTCTCAAAGATGTAAATCTTAATTTTTCATGTAAAACCAAAGAACTGCAACCTTTAAAAATATATCCGCAACTAATGGTGGTATCTCATTTCGCGGAGATGGATTTGAGACGAAACTGGGACTACTTTTAGACATGTTAGATGAGTTGTGAAACGGTTTTCAAACTTGTCGCGGGGACGTCTCCGATACTCTTTTCCGTCGCGGAGAAGCCTCCTATATATTTTTTTTTTATTGTCACGGCGACGTCTCTGAGACGCAGTGGCGGATCCAGGGGGGGGGGGCGCAGGGAACGCGACCCCCTATAATTTGAAAACCACTCATTGACCGAACATTTTAATAACCGAACATTTTTGTGGCGCCCCCCCCCCCCCCCCCCATCCTGTAATTCTGGACCTGCCACTGCTGAGAAAGATTAGGGACGACTTAAGACGTAGTTCCAATTCAGTCTCAATCCCGTCTCCGCGAAATGAGATGCCACCATTATTCGCCATGCTAGTGCCTATTATATTAACCACAACTAAATTAATTTATGTAGTATAATTCAGCTTACATTGACGAATACACTTTTCAAGGTGTTTCATCGATGTTGAAAAACATCCTGATTAGAGAAAATATGGTATGAGAAAATACTCGGCCTCGTGGGACCAAGGACTCGTGGGATCGAGGCCTCGTGGGACCGAGGACTCGTGGGAAAATATTCGGCCTCGTGGGACCGAGGACTCGTGGTACCGAGGACTCGTGGGACCGAGGACTCGTGGACCCTCCCCGGGAAACCAATACCTGACAAATTTGAAATTCGGCCTATTTTCATTGATGACTATAGTTCATTTTACCATGAGTTTTTCAATGAAACTTGACACATAGCTCCAGTTGGTCACCAACTAACATGAGTCACTAACATAAGTCACTGAACCGTGACTGAGTCATAAACTATCTTCTCATTTGCATGATTTTCTTGTATATTGTGCCCACGTGATCGAGGCGTGAACATCGGAATTTTTGTGAACATAAACTCAGAGGTTCTCCCCCAAACAATCGTGCTGTTTAATCAAAGTAAAATTTTAATTTTAATACGTACATGAAAAATAGCTTTTTCAATCCCACGTGCTCACTGAAGCATGAATTTTTAGATAAGTGCCATGAATCATTGAAACATGTCCACTAAGGTTATAAACATAACCAAAAAATGTAATTGAGATGATTTTTAGTGCATAAAATTACTGCAATAGGCCTACCTGATCACAATTTTAAAATGACTTATTTCTGGTTGTTGTATGTGTTCATTCAACCGTGAATTGTTAGCAAAAGTCGAAATGCACTTCCAAAACAGGAATACCATCATATTTGATTGAATATACCATGTAAAATTAACAAAAACTGCAGTTTTTGCAATTTTAAACAAGTGCTCACTCAACCGTGAAATTTGATCATGAATTCATATTATAAGGGCACACAAAGTCATGTGGCATCCTTTTTGAAAGTGTGATGTAAAAAGAAAAATTAATATTGTTCCGAAATCATTTATTCAAGTTGTGATAATCTGCTTGTAAACTTCAAAAAAATGACATTTTTGCATTCAACCATTACTCACTGAAGCATGACATGATGATTCTTCCTAAAACTCGGTCACATGGTAGCTAATAAAGCTACCTACACGGACATATACTTAGATTTTTTCAATTTTACCTGTTTAAAAAATTATTGGAATCAGAAATAGGGGGAACTTACTTTTTGTGTTGTATTTATATATACATGTACATGTAATTTTTTTTATTGGCATTCATTTAAAAAATGCATAGTTTTAAGAGGGAAGCACTGATTTCTGTAATGAAGTTTTCATCGTATCGTCGTTTTACAAATAATCATTATGATTATTTATAATTCTGCCTATTTTCCTCCAATTGCCTTTCCCAAATTGAAGAATGGTTTAGTTTATATTCTTACCGTAGCCAGAACATGTGACGCCTGCATCATCACGGTGCGTACAATGTGCGTAGCCGTAACGGTGGTGGTCGCAAAGTGCGATGTTTGTTTCATTGCCCCAACACGAAACACCATCCAGGATGATATTTCCAGTCCCTTGGCCAAAGTATGCTCCCCAGTGGGCAGATAATGCTTTTTTGTATCCCAATGAACGACAGACAACATGTGCATCATTTAGATCCCAGTGGTGATCGCACACTGTACCCCAAGCTCCTTGGTAGTAAACTTCAACTGTGCCTTGAGATGAACTGGTTCCGCCAACCAAACGAGTTCGCATAGGATCTGTATACAATCATAATTATCAATTTAGTTAAATTGATGGGAGCATAAAACTAGTTAATTTAAACAATTTTCGTTATAGGCGATCCTGCTCCAAAATTTTAAACAGTATGCACTGCAGATGGTCTTTTAAAACTGTTGTTGATGCGGTTGTTGCATCAGTGGTCAGCATAAAGTTAGCCAGTCAAGAACGTCTTATGTTAATTTCCCTCGAAAATGCTTTGCCAACAGAATGTTTGTTCGATTATTTTCTTCTTTTTTCCCCTTACATCTCTTTAAAAAACAGAAACAGTAATGAGCTTTCATTTACAAGGTGAAGGCGATTCGAATCTCAGTCCATCACCCGTGTTCTGGGTTAGACCATTTTTTACATTCGCCACTCTCGACCCATGTAAGGTAGATTGATACCTGATGGAAATCAATTCATATTCCAGTAGCTACGCATAAATGCTAGGGTAATATGGGCACCGAGATCTCGAGTCAAAAGTAACAAATGGACATTGTTATTTTTATCGCTACTGATGGTATAGGGAGAGACGTTTTTGTATAACACGTACAATGTTAAAACGCTATGTAAAGAAAAATACACATCTTGTTTAAAACTTTACACAACCGCTATTTATTATAGGAACCATCCAAATCTTGTGTAAAGTCATTACATAACACCTGTTGTTTAAGAATCTTACACAAGTGTAGTTTAAAATAAGTTTAAACAACATACTTAAAAAAAAAATTTAATTAGAAAAAAAAATTACCGGTGCCAGGAATGGAACTCACGACCTTTGCATATCCCAGTCAAGTTATACGACCACTAGACTACGACACTGCCTTAAGATATAGACCATTTCTATGTATGCTGATGATACTTGTACAGTGCGTCCCAAAAAGAACTATACACTTTTGAAATGGCTGCCAAATAATAAATATATGATTTTAGGTAATGAAATTTACATGTATGAAAAGTAGGCCATGGTCTAGGGTCGAAACCCTGCACCCCCCCTGCAACTCATGTCCATGGGTATCCTCATGTAGCTATGGGTCTGGTGAATCGGAAAAACGAGTTTAACAAAAAAAAAACTCATTCCCGAGGGACCCCCCATGGAGTTTTTTGACCACGCCCACTTTCCTCACTGAAATGGTTTATATTAAGGGTATGTAAAAGAAAACCATGTATAACTTTCCAAAATATCATTTTTATGGAGCAAATGACCCCTCAAAATGTTGGTCTTGAATAGGACTACAAGAAGATATAAATATTTTGCAAATTAATGTTACATAAATGTAACGAGAGGTCAAAAGGTCACATAATTTGACCTCTGGCAGAACGCTTTTCCGGTTAAAAAATGAATAACAAAGTTTCAATTACTGTCAACTAAATTTGATGAGCATTTAGCCAAAATTAATGTAACAGAGCTCAAGAGAATTTATTCATCTTTTATTTGACATATAACACATCTCATAATTGTCACGCATAATCGGTCAGCGTTCGTTTTTACGAAAACGTTACATGACCATTTTTTACCAAAAAGTAGCAATTTCCTGTATATGTCTGCCTATTGTACGACATGTGCTATGGCATACGTGATAGCTACAAACAGATCAACTTATTTTGATTTAGAAATTTGTAAGAACATAATAAACAATGTGCAATGATTTGTCAGGTCACTCTGATGGCACACATGACCGGCAATATGTAGCACACATATATCTTAGCAACGGTTGCTAGGTAACTTTTTCTCCCTAGCAACAGGCTATTAAGATCTTGTTATTTCAGAAAAGATTTCAATTAAAAGATTCTGAGCATCAAAATAGTATTCCATTGTGCAGTTCACTCCACTGCACCATAGTTTAGGCTGGTAACGGTTGCTAAGCAACATATTTTTAATATCAATTTGGTATAGCAACCCGTTATCTTCTAAAGGACTACAAAACAAAGAATTGAATCAAAGTTACATGATAAATGTGTTAACTTGACCTTTATGACTTTTGAAAATTATATCCATGTATAACCATGGGTCTGGTGAATAAACACAAGCACAAGCTCACACACACCCTCAAACCCTCGCACACACCCTCAAAAACACACACAGACACACACACACACTCACACACACATACACTCATATTTTATTAAGTCTCCCTAATCCCCTCCCCCTGTATATTTTATAAGGTCCCCGTGACTTTTGAAAATTATGTTCATGCAACCATGGGTCTGGTGAATGAACAAAAGAACAAGCACACACATACACACACACACACACACACACTCACTCACATCCTCTCACACTCACCTTCAAAACACCCCTTCCCCCCCCCCCAACACACATACACATATTTTATGAAGTCACCCATATCCCCTTTCCCGTCTTGGAACGGAAAAATGTTTAGATTATGTTGTTCTGCTCGTGAGTTTGTGGTATTTAAACTAAGTTAGCCCGACCATCAGTGCTCTTTATATGAACAACAATATTAAGCCCCTTAATGCATTTTTATATGTGTTAACCCCATATCTTGCACTGGGTGATAAAGATATTGGAAAAATCATTTCATTTAAGTTCCTAGTTGGTCCGTAATTTGCATCGGGTATAGTTTAGGTTCATATCTTCGATGTGATATCTTTCTTTAGGTTATTGTTCCAAACCGGCCTGTAGATTGACCATAGGCACATGGAAAAGGGTAGTGCATGTTTTTGCCATTCTCACTTTCACAGTCTTTTCCTGAGCCAATCTTTCACTGAGATCACTTTCATTGAGTTCACTATCAGGGTCGGACTCTGCATCATATGTATTGACAATTTCTTAAAGTATATCCAAATATAAAATCCAAATTTCTCAGGCATTACACTCTAATCCCCCACTTGCGCTTTAGATCTGGTTTCTATTGCCCAGCCACGTCCATCTATTGCCTAGAGAGTTCTATTGTAGGTACATTTTGTGCAAGCTTCCAGATTCTTGCCTGAAAGTTAACATTGACGCACATGCTGTTCTAGGACGCTTCTGCATGAAGGCCGTGTTGCCAACTTGTCCACCACATTATTCAGCTTCACGATATTCTTGTTCCACTACAATCTGTTGATTGCATCTCTCATTTCATTGTCAACTGCCCAAGCTCCTCCATCACGTTGACATACACCTTGAATCACCCTGCATGATCTTTATTCCTTGGACATTCAAATTTTCCTATTACAGCCTGTAAATGCATTAAAGACTAATAAGGCAGACCCAGTAACAAGATGTACAAGGCGCATGGCTAGGATGGTAACATCAATACAACATCTTCTGTTGTCTCTACCGGTCTCGAAGATCATGTTGATCCCTTCTACGACTCTTCTAATGACGTAGTATAATGAAGGGGATGAAGAAGATGTCGGAATCGGGACTCCTCACCCTAACAACTGGAATCCATGTTTCCTAGCGTACAAGATGTACAGCACGTGCAGCATGTAAGTTTCTTCCTGTGTAGAATGCAACATATCTATTTCGGCACAAGTTTCCTTTTCCATCAGGACTTAGAAAGACCAATTTGTTGTGATGATGATAACTCCATGAGGTGCCACAGTTACTGCTAAGGGCTCAGGTGCTTCAATCTCGTAAGAGAAGTCTTACAAACTGCACTTTGTTGTCATCATGGTTTCCAATCCTTTGGCATCTTTGTCAATGTTTGTCTTCACCCAACTCAAGTTTGTCACTGACGCCTCGTCGCATCTTCTCTACACCTTTCACAGCTCTCTCTTGTAGATGTCGGTATTAAGCACAATTGTTGCTTGAAGGGGCAGAGGTGATACCTTTTTTGGAAATATCCCGAAGGTGGCTGGGATTTCAAGTAGAGTGTCGGAATACAGCATTGCCATCTTCAGTGAACTTAGCCTCCCTGGGATACATCAGGTAACTTTGCATCATGAAGGAAGAGAAACCTTTGGATTTGTCTTTTTGGAAGATCATCTGTCAAAGTTACCTGATCCCAGTTAGGCTATCTTGGCAATGTTGTATCCAATACTCTACGTGAAATCTCAGCCACCTTCGGGAAAATTTTCCAAAAAGAAGGTATCATCTCTGCCCCTTCAAGCAACAATGCTTAATACCGACATCTACAAGTCTTAGAGAGAGTCTGTGAAAGGTGTAGAGAAGATGCGACGAGGCGTCAGTGACAAACTTGATTTGGGTGAAACAAAGAGGCTAAACGACTGGAAACAGTTTCTTCCAATGATGACAACAAGGTGCAATTAATTTGTAAGACTTCTATAATGAGATTGAAGCAGTTGTACCTCAGCTGAAACTCTGTCAGGTCATGAAGTTATCATCATTGCGACAAAATGGTCTTTCAACTAACTCCTGATGGAAAAGGAAACTTGTGTCGTACTAGATGTGTTGCATTCTACACAGGAAGAAACTTACTCCCGTGTAGTGCTGTACATCGTGTACGCTAAGAAGCATATATTAAAGTTTGTTGGGGAGTGGATCCCTGATCCCGACGTCTTCTTCATCCTCCTTCATTATATTACGTCGTTAGAATAGTCGTAGAAGGGATCAACAACATGATCTACCAGACCAGTAAAGGCAACATAATAATAATAATAATAATAATGTGATTTGTATTGTGCACGGTAGAGTGCTCAAGGCGCATTATCATATTATTATTACCCGGCTCAGCTAGGCTACTCCGAAAGGCGCTCACAGCATTCAAAGAATTTCTTCCTACCGGTACTCATTCACCTCACTTGGGTCAAGTACGGCAAATTTGCAGGTTAACACCTTGCCGAAGGATGCTAGTGGTATGGACGGGATTCGAACCGCGTACCTTGTGATCGTAAGTCCGCCGACTTTGATGTTACCACCCTAGCCATGTCCTTTACATCTGGTTACTGAATGATACTCAAATCAAATTTTATTCGATTTAGCTTATTTTGCCAATATAATTATAAACATCTGGTATCTCTTCAAAATTGCAAGCTAATTGCTTGCTTTACCTTAGAGATATCAATGATTTCATACTCAAATTTTATAAACCAACCCCGGCTGGTTTATAAAATCCTGTGCTTCTCTACATATCACAACATACACCCATTTCCTGTTGTATAGTCCCCGTTCCTAGCAGCCTGCTGAGCTAGCAGCAGAAGGTACTGGTGTTCAGCTGTATGCTTGGCATTGTTTGTTACACTGTTTTAAGGTAGTAAATGACTTCCATTTGATCTGAAACTTTAAGGAGTTTGTTTTTACTGTTGGAACAATATAGTTTTATTAATCTTGATCTAATTGCTCTTGTTTTTGAAAGTTACTCACTCCCTTTAAATGCATTTACAGGCTGTAATAGCACAAGTGCATGAAAGGGAAATTTGAATGTCTGAGGAATTAAGATCATGCAGGGTAATTCAAAGTATATTTCAACGTGATGGAGGAGCTTGGGCAGTTGACAATGAAACGACAGATGTAATTGACGGATTGTATGGGAAGAAGAATATCATGAAGCTGAATAATCTTCCATTGATAACTTTGCAGGTTAAGTGTAGTGGACAAGTACTGCAGAAGAAAGAAAACACTTTGATTTGGCAACACTGCCTTCATGTAGAAGCGTCTTGAAGCAGCATGCATGTGTGTCGATGTAGCTTTCAGCGAAAGAATCTGGAAGCTTGCACAAATGTATACATCACACATAAACCAGAACTCTCTAGACCAATATATGGACATGGTTGGGCAATAGAAACGAGATCCTGCAGCCAAGTTAGCCGGATGGAGTGTATGCTAAAAATTGTCAATACAGATGATTCAGAATCCGACCCTGATAGTGAACTCAGTGAATGCGATCTCATTGATAGGACTGGCTCAGAAAGTGGCTGTGAATGTGCCGATGACTTTTTAAAGTTTAATATAGACAGCAGAGGACTGCAAAATCATGCTCAATGATACAGACAATTAACCAAAAAATATCGCATCGAAGATACGAACTTAAACTATACCCGATGCAAATTACGGACCAATTAAGAACTTAAATGTAAATGATTTTTCGAACATCTTTTTCACCCATTGCAAGATCTGTGGTTAACACATTTAAAATTGCATGGTCACTTTGTTGTCTTAACATAATAATTAAATTGTTATGTTTTGTTTTTCCTTTTTCGAGAGGAGTGGGAAGGGAAGTAGGTAGAAATGATGATGATGATGATGATGATACTAATAATAATAATAACATTTACAAGGCTCACTGGTGGTGGTCGGGCTAACTCAATTTAAATACCAATAACTCACGAGCAAAACAAAATAATATTGCTTATTACACACCGTATGTTTTGGCTAATTAGGGTAACAAAATATTCTCATTTTTGTTCGTTGGTTTTCCCGTGCCTCTGACAAGGGGAGGGGATTAGGGAGACTTGTGTGTCTGTGTGTGTGTGTGTGTGTGGTTTTTTTTTGAGGGTGTGTGCGAGGGTTTGAGGGTGTGTGTGAGCTTGTGCTTGTGTTTATTCACCAGACCCATGAGTATACATGGATATAATTTTCAAAAGTCATGGAGGTCAATTTAACACATTTATCATGTAACTTGATAAAATTCTTGTGTAGTCCGTTAGAAGATAATGGGTTGCTATGCCAAATTGATATTAAAAATATGTTGCTTAGCAACCGTTACCAGCCTAAACTATGGTGCAGTGGAGTGAGCTGCACAATGGAATACTATTTTGATGCTCATAAACTTTTAATTGAAATCTTTTCAGAAATAACAAGATCTTAATAGCCTGTTGCTAGGGAGACTAAGTTACCTAGCAACCGTTGCTAAGATATATGTGTGCTACATATTGCCGGTCATGTGTGCCATCAGAGTGACCTGACGAATCATTGCACATTTTTTATTATGTTCTTACAAATTTCTAAATCAAAATAAGTTGATCTGTTTGTAGCTATTACATATGCCATAGCACATGTCGTACAGTAGGCAGACATATACAGGAAATTGCTACTTTTTGGTAAAAAATGGTCATGTAACGTTTTCGTAAAAATGAACGCTGCACGGTCATGCGTGACAATTATGAGATGTGTTATATGTCAAATAAAAGATGAATAAATTCTCTTGAGCTCTGTTACATTAATTTTGGCTAAATGCTCATCAAATTTAGTTGACAGTAATTGAAACTTTGTTATTCATTTTTTAACCGGAAAAGCGTTCTGCCAGAGGTCAAATTATGTGACCTTTTGACCTCTCGTGACATTCACGCAACATTAATTTGCACAATATTTATATCTTCTTGTAGCCCTATTCAAGACCAACATTTTGAGGGGTCACTTGCTCCATAAAAATGATATCTTGAAAAGTTATTCATGGTTTTCTTTTACATACCCTTAATATAAACCATTTCAGTGAGGAAAGTGGGCGTGGTCAAAAAACTCCATGGGGGGTCCCTCGGGAATGAGTTTTTTTTTTTTAAAACTCATTTTTCCGATTTACCAGACCCATAGCTACATGAGGATACCCATGGACATGAGTTGCAGGGGGGTGCAGGGTTTCGACCCTAGACCATGGCCTAAAGCTCATTATCCCAACTTTCATATGACACCAAAAAGTCCGAAAATAAGTCATGCATAAATGAGCAGCATACACTTTTGTAAAGGGTATGGAAATTAGGGTGCGCAGGAATTGCCTACCAATTTGTATGAGGAAAGTCGTTTGGAGCTTATGGAATTGAGCATGATATGCAAAATTACTGATCAATTATGATGAGTTGGGGTTTGCTAAGTGAAATTTGTGGAATTGGGGATCATAATTTCATGCATGAGTGAACAGGAATATGTATTTCCCATTGTTGCATTGTAACTTTCCAAGGTATATTTAGTGAGGTCCTTCAGTGGTATGTTCAATCTCTCTCTCTCTCTCTTACTTGTCTCTCCCTTCCTCTCTCTTTCTCTCTCTCTCTCTCTCTCTCTCTGTCTTCATCACTCTCTCCCTCTCTCTTCTTTCTTTCTCTCCCTGTCTCCCTCCCTCTCTATCTATCTATCTATCTATCTATCTATCTCTTTTATTTTGCATGGGTGTGTTTTTGACCATTCATATTCATTGGTTTCTACTCTAAATATCCTGACTACCTTCCCGCATCCCGGTCTACTCACATTTACCCAAATTGGGATGGTTGATGACAATCTATCAATCAATCAATCAGTCAGTCACATAAATTAGACAATCAACACCCAGCTAACAATCACTTAATCAACAGTGTACCAGTCTCCAAATGTTTCAACTAATCAATCAAGCATTACATCATCTTCATACAGTTATTTCAATCACCAAGTCTTACTGTTATCCAATAAATCAATCAACTCAATTGATTAACCAACCAACTATCCAGTCATTTTGGCAATTTGGACTTTTGTAAAGGAATATGGTACAGTGTATCACAAATTTGTGAAATTAACATGTCAGTCTTTATTTTTAGATAATAATAATAATAATAATAATGTGATTTGTATTGCGCACGTATCCACTCTGTAGAGTGCTCAAGGCGCATTATCATAATTATTATTACCCGGCTTAGCTAGGCTACCCCGAAAGGCGCTCACAGCATTCAAGGAATTTCTTCCTACCGGTACCCATTCACTTCACTTGGGTCAAGTACGGCAAATTTGTAGGTTGACACCTTGCCGAAGGATGCTAGTGGTATGGACGGGATTCGAACCGCGTACCTTGTGATCGTAAGTCCGCTTACATATCCACTCGACCACGCCACTCTTAATTTTGTTCTTATGGATTTTACACTTGTTTCATCCATCCTGTAACAAAACAAAAAAGAGGGACAACAAATCTGATAATGCAAAATTAAAATAAAAGTCTGGACGTTCAATGCTTAACGTGTGCTCCTCCTCTTTCGATGCACAACCCGTTTGTTGCAGAAAAAAATTCACTGATGTTGGACATTCAGACAATCCAAAAGATCATGAAAACGATCATCAAAATGGATTAAAAAAAAACAAAACACCTGCATCTCACCTGTTCTGCACGCCATCCTGACTACCCCTAACACACCACTGAATACAACTTGGAAAGTTACAATGCTCTAACAGGAAATACATATTCCTGTTCACTCATGCCTGAAATCGTAATCCCCAATTCCACAAATTTCAATAAGCGAACCCCAACTCATCATAATTGATCAGTAAAGGGCCTGTCCCACAGAAGGCGATCGTAGTGGCGACAACCTATGCATGTTAGAACCTGCCAGAATCGTGTCAGAATCGTCGGTGACCGAAGATCATCTACGTATCTACGACTCTGTCCACGATAGGCTACGACAACGACTTGCTTCCACGCAAACAATAGGCTAACAGTAGTTGGTATCCGATAATACAATAGCCTCGACCTTCGCGTATCTCGCGGCTCGACTTCTTTTGTCGCAGCTTAAAATCAACTAAAATATGAACTTGCGCACTGTGGCGATCCTTACGACTGACACAGGCGATCGAGTGTTTTCTACCTGATGGCGGCCTGTCGCCTTTAGGTTCGTGAAAGTCCTCTCAGTCGCGCATCATAATTTGGGTCGTGAGAGATTTTTGAAAATTTCAAAAATCAGCGGCGACTGTGCAGTATCTGAATGGGAGGCCGATCATGATTTTGGTGAATGTAGGTGGCGACAAAGGTCGTAGCGGCTTAAATTTCACTGGCCTTTCGGTTCAGCGATGCGTGCAACGTACGCTGGAGCGCGGCAACCTACAACTGGCCGCCGTTCCGCTTTGCTAAACATGTTCTATCTGGCGACAATCTACGATAGTACCTTGCCGCGACAAGAGAAGACATACTACGGTCATTGACGTCAACCCAACTGACGCCGGCTATTGTTTAACTTGTTGAGAAACCAGCGGCGAATAGAATTTCGCTACTTATTTGTTGGCGACAGACACGATAATTCACGATCTTATAGGCGATTGGACCTGCGCATGGTGGCGATGGGTACTAAAAAGTAGTTCGCAGTTTGTCGCCACAACGATCGCCTTCTGTGGGACAGGCCCTTAACTCTGCATATCGTCCTCAATTCCATTAGCTGCAAATGACTTTCCTCATACAAATTGGTAGGGCAATTAATGCGCACCCTAATTTCCATACCCTTTACAAAAGTGAACGCTGCTCATTCATGCATGACTTATTTTCGGACTTTTTGGTGTCATATGAAAGTTGGCATAATGAGCTTTTCGTGCATGCAATTTCATTACCTAATATCATATAATTATTATCCATACACAGGGTTTTGAGAAGCCAAATACAAGTGTTATTTTGTTGATGCACTTCATAAACTTGACCTACTTTACAAAGTTCGTTGAACTCGCCCGTTGAATATCGTGGCCTCACTGCCCAATATCGAAAAATATTGGGCAGCAAGAGGGGAATCCCCCAATTGAAAGTGTGATAACCAGAGAGATTAATATTTTTGTATTGTTTTTTGGGACCAATTAATTTTTTTAGGGGATGGGGACGCTTTTTTTTGGGGGGGGCAATTTTTTTTTTTTTTTTTTTTTTTTTGGGGGGGGGGCATTTATTTTATTTATTTATTTTTTTTTATTTCATTTTCAGAATTGCAAATATAGAATCGTAATCCAGAAAAAAATGTGGGGGGGGGCTATTCGTAAAATCCTCTGTATAGATAATAATGATAATATTAGATGTCCTATTTTCGGTCAATACAAGGATATATTGAACTCGCTTTTCAAAATATTGGACTCGTCTTCGACTCGTCCAATATTTGTGCAAAGCTCGTCCAATATTCCTTGTATCAACCTCAAGGCCATCCAATATTCTATAAAGGTCGAAGAAAATAATAAAGATGTGTGAGAAAAATCATAAAACTTTTAACCTACCTAAACTTTCTGCAGAGTTGCAAAGCCATAAAATCAAAAGCCCCAAAACAGCTTTATTACAGCTCAGTTGGTGACTATTTTCAAAAAACCCTGCTGCTCCTCCCATAATGTAGTCACAAGAAGAACACTCTGAAAATATCAATATTAAATCATGCAGTTAATATCAAAATACCATTACATCGATGCCATTCAAGACCTTTATATTTAATAAGATGAAATGCTGGTTGCCCCCCCCCCCTTCACAAAGTCTTTACTTTTGAAACAGAAATTGGCTAATTTGCAACTGTTAATATTTTTTAAAGAATTGAATGTTTTTATAGGGCAAACATGATTTTCTAAAATATTGTAGACGTTGTGATTTGTGATCTTCAAAAAGTGCGTTTTCAGAAATATAGTACGGTTTAAACTTCAAAAAATGGTTAATATTATACAAAGATTTGTCGGTCGTAAATGTGTGCGTCTTTTATATGTCCACTGCCAAAAGCAGAAAAGGATGAGCCATGAAATATTAATTTGATTGATTAATTTTGTTTTCTTTTAACAATGTAACCCCATAAAAACGTTGGACGGTCCGCACCTTTTTTTGAAAAAGTGTTTTGAATATAGGCCTATGTGGCTGATGTGCTTAATTGTGACTGGAATTATTTTATCAATACATTTTGCGCAATCTGGTATTACATAGATCAACTTGCGTAAATCTGTGCGTTACTAAGGGTGGTATCTCACTTCGCGGAAACAAAATTGAGACAGATTTGCCAGCATGGCATTGTACTAGCTTTTTCCTCGACGAAATCTTTTGTCCCACGTACAAAACGTTACGTGGCACAAAAGACGGATTAGCCAGCATTGCATTGTACAAGATCTGTCTCCCGTGGCCCAAAAATCCGTCGCGGAGACAGATCTAGTGCAATGCCACGCTGGCAAATCTGTCTCAATTTTGTTTCCGCGAAGTGAGATACCACCCTTACAAACCGCTTGGTAAAACACCCTCACGGTATAATCTAGGAAAATATGAAGATTTTTTTTTTTTACACAAACTTCATCAAATTGTCTATCCATAAATGACCATAAATAAAGTATATGGAAACTGAATAAGCTTACCTTAGTTTAGAAAGAACTCTCCTCTAAATTACACAGCAACAAATGAAGCAATATTGAAGCATTCTCGGGATCCTAGAAATTAATTCACCATACTCACAACCAATAAAAATACAATTTAAAAAGCGCCAAATTTACGTGTATGCTTGGACAAAATAGAATCAACGTCAGAGTACAACGCAGAGATGGCAAAATAAATTTTTTTAGTAATGCAGAATTATTTTATAGTTGAATGCAAATCTCATATACCCTTACCCAAAAAAAGTAGTACGCCTGTTTCATAGACACAATAGTATAGAAACAAATCCCTGAGAAATACTACAAGTGAGCACTTATTTGCATAATAAACAGCAATCTGACCGATCAATCCATTTGTCACTTTAAGGCATTGATATCTCTCAAAATATATGGGTATGCCATTTTCCTTTATGCAAACTCTATTTTACACCATGTTTGGACTGTTCCGTGTTCTTGTATATAGTTTCATTGATATACGTTCCTGATATATGAGGAGGTTTTCGGTCTTCAGGTCACTCTTAAAACATACAGTTAGCTAGCTATCCAGCCTGTATGATCATTTCCTTGTCTTTTTTATGTTTTGAAACATGAAATCTTACTTGATTAATATTCAATTTTATGTCATCTCGTTTATGTAAACCGCATAATGTTTATATTATATAAAGTAACTCTGTTAATACTATATTATTATTATTATTGTTGATATAGCCGTAATCAATGAGTAATAAACAAGACATGGAAAATAAACTTTAACCATGCAATGTGAATTCAAAACTTAAACGTTCCCATACATATCGTGTTACTATATTTTTTTTTAATTATATTGTACGCCTACCTAAGTATTTAAAAGGTAAATCCAAATAAACGGTATGCTGCTACAGAGCGAGTCAAAAATAATGTCGCATGAATTTCAAGTAGTCCAGTTTGAAACATGAAAACATAACCTAAAATTTTATGATATGTGTGGGTAGAGTTAATCTCCCGCCATATGTTGGTACCCTTAACATTTCAATGTTGCCCGCATGAGTGAATAACAGTCAATCTTTGATGGACTGTAAAATCTCACATGCGCCAAGTGGCTGGGTGTAGGTTTTAATCTACAAAAAACTAATTTTACAGACATATTTGCGTGCGCATACACACACACACACACACACACACATCGAGCTTCATACAAAAATACACACATATACCCATCAGCACATTCACATGTACAAACACACACACACACACACACACACACACAAAGACAACATTTTCATCTTTCTGATTTTTTTTTTCTTTTTTTCTTTTTTTTTTCCTTCCATAATTTTTAAGTGTTAATTCCCTAACAAATTCACAACTACCACTACGGGTGCTGAAAGAAAAAATATAGATATCATTATCATCTTCGTCATCTTCTTCAGCAATGTCTCGTTATCGTTTTTATCAGCATAACTTTCGTCATCATCATCATCATCAACAAAATTAACATCAACATCATCACCATCATCATCACGATCATCATCATCACCATCATCATAATCATCATCATCATCAACAACAACAACAACACCATCGTCAAGATCACATTATTTCCAATATGCCATCCAAGTAGCATCTTGTTGGGTTCGTCTATTGTTTGTTAACAACGTAGGCACGTCCATCACTGATTGCAAATAGTAAACTTAGCGAAGAAAAAACAGTTGTTTTTTTTTCTTCTTCTCTTTTTTAAGGAAATTTTTTTAACTTTCCGCCTCTCATATTGTTTAAAGTTTTGTTTTTCTTTCTAAGTATGTTTATCTAAATAAACTTTCAAAAAGAAACGTTGTTAAATGGCAGTGTTTTTATTCACAGACATGTAGGCCTACAGTGAGTGTGTGTGTGTGTTTGTGTGTGTGTGTATGTGTGTGTGTGTTCACGGACGCACCTGTAAGTGCACATATATGTCTTTCAAATTTGTTTTTAATCTTCACCCAGCTACTCTGCGCAAGTGAAATTTTGCCTTCTATCAATGATTGTAGCGGTTATTTACTTATGCGTGCAAAAATCAAAATGAAAGGGGTTCTAACATAATGTGGAAGTGTTACTCTACCCATAAATATATATATATATATATATATATATATATATATATATATATATATATATATATATATATATATCATAAAATCCTTGTTCAAATTTTTTCTTTCTTTTTTAACTAACTCTATATAATCGCAATAAACACATTAATTCATACACATGTACATACAGAGTCAGTCAAAAAAAAAAAAATTCCCATAATTTTGAAGTTGCCTTGTTTGAAGCATGAATATTTAATCGTGGGTTTCATGATATTTCTAAATACAGTCTCCCTCACACACACACACTCACATCACCGCACACACACCAATGTAATGCTAACATACCCCCTTTTTATTAATTGGTTAGTGTTTTTTTTGGGGGGGGTGTGTGTGCGTGTATGCGTGTGTGTGTGTGTGTGTGTGTTTGTTTTACCAAGACCATCTCTGAATAATAAAGGAGTAATTTGGCCGAAGTAATTCCTAAAACTGAGTTTGAATATGAGTGAGTGAGGGAGGATAGGTGTTTGGGTGTGTTGGTGTGTATGATCTAGGGGTATGTGTATGGCAGTGTATGGGTGCGTGTAAGTGGCGGTGCGAGTGGGTTTGTGTGTGGGTGTGAATTATGCGTGCACATAAGTTATAATTAAATTTTCTATTTGCCTATTCTTCACCCAGCCACTTGGCGCATGTGGGTACACACGAGTAAATGATGTGCACGCAAGGTTTTTTGGGAAGGCGCACTAAAGATGAAGTAATTTTTATTGATAGAAAATGGTCATATAAAATCATTTAATGGTTTTATGTTGCTGTTTAATGAATAAATGTGTGCTATAAGTCCTACTCTTTCATAATTTACCATTTAGTTGAAGATTAGACACTTTGGCGTATTTTTTAGGAATCTTTTTCGTAATTTTGTACATCTACTAAATCACGCGTACAAAAGTCGTCTCTTTTGTCATAGTCTCGCTCAAGGATTCTTGATTTTTGTTTGAGCTGACAACATTTTCTATAAGTCCCTTAACCACGAGTCCTTTAAATTTTAACTTTGCTGTGATAATTAAAACGATTTCCATCGACAGAATTTTGGAATGTCTGTATTTGAAGAGCGCTAATTTAACACGTGAGCCTATGGGCGTCTATTTACTCGTGTGCCCCCTTTAGCGGAGGCTAGATTAACGTTATGAGGGGAGTGTCTTCCGTCTCTGGAATCGTCAAAACTTACTCGGCAATGCTCGGAGAGCGTTTTATTGACTAGAAACTCGGACATTTGGTACACTCAGTGGATTTATATCATTTATCGGCTGCTTTCGTATATCAACCGTCAAATAAGAAGACAAATAAGAACTTTAGCTCTGTATAACCTCTGCCCGTTATTTTTTATTTATGTGCGCGTCGATGTGACAAAATCATGAGCAAGCACAGGGGGGGGGTAGTTTTGTGTTTTCAGTTCTACGTTGCCGTTTTAATCGGGGGGGGTCTCTCTTATAACGACAAACACTGATTTTGATCGACTGCTTGTAAACCAATAACTAGCTTGCCAGTTTCGGCATCCCTTGCGCATCCGGGATCGCGCCGCAGACCCCAAGTATTATTTTCAACAAAGATTGCTGTTATTCGCGCGTTTATGGGGGTCGGCACGGGGTCTGTTTTTCAAATCCTGTTTGCAAAATTCTGGCTTATACAATGAATGCTTGTGTACCAGTTTTATCAGTTCATACAACTCTTTACATTAAACACAAAATAATACAAATATTTTTGAATATGACACCACTATAGCGGAGGCTAGATTAACGTATGAGGGGATGTCTTTCTGTCTCTGGAATCGTCAAAACTTACTCGTAATGCTCGGAGAGCGTTTTATTGACTAGAAACTCGGACATCTTACAAAAATGTCCTGTGGTAATCTCGTGGTAACTGGTTTTACCACACAATTACCACAGGAATACTCACACCACAGGAATATGCTGTGGTCAATATAACAATAGAGTCGGTGTGGTAACGAAAATTGGTGCTGTGGTATTCCTGGTGGTACTAAAATTACCACAACAGAATACCCACGGAAGAATCTCATACCACATAGGATTGTGTGGTAATAATACTTTAAGATTCTTGTGGTAATCTGTGGTACCCAATATAATACGAACACATCAGAATACCGGAATACTCATACACAGACATGTGTTTGTAATATAAATAGAGTCCGTGTGGTAATGAAAATGGGTGTATGTTGTATTCCTGTGGTACTAAATTACAACAAAATACACAAGAAGATTCTACCACAGAAAATGTGTGGGTAATATAACATAGAGTTATGCGGTAATGATATGGCTTGGTCTGTGATATTTCCTGTGGGTACCACGAGTACCAAACAAAGTAACCACATGAATATATAAACTACAGGAAATGAGTGTGGTAATATAGAGTCGTGTGGTATGAAAATGGGTACTGTGGTATTCCTGTGGAACTTAAATTACCTAAATAGAAACACAAATACAACAGGAATATCTCATATCAACAATGTTGGGGTAACATTTCATGGAGTCGTGTGGAAATGAAAATGGGTGTCTGTGGTATTTCCTGTAGTGCTTTTACGGTACAACAACAATACCATAAGGAAGATCTCATCGACTCGGTAAATGTGTTTTATAACAATACGAGTTTGTGTGCGTAAATTTAAAATGGGTTGATCCTGTGTATGTCTGTGGACCTGTGACGATATAAATCCAACACAAATACATGGGAAAGATGTTCATACCGAAGGAAAGTGTGGTATCAGTAACCAGGCAGAGTTATGTTGGTAATGAAAGTTGGGTGTCTGTAGGTGATTCCTGTGGCACCCAGAGTTACCACACAAGTACCGAACATGAATAGTCTAATCTGTACAATGGGAATGAGTGTAGATGAAGTTTTTATATAGAGTCGTGTGGTAATCGAAAAGTACACTGTGGTATTAGCCTGTGTGAACCTAAATTACCTAAATTACAACACAAAATACAACTGGAATATCTCATATCACAGGAAAAGTGATGTAACATTTCATGGAGTCGTGTGGAAATGAAAACAGGTGTCTGTGGTATTCCTGTAGTACCTATATTACCACACAAAATACCACAGGAAGATCTCATACCACAGGTAATGTTTTGTAATAACAGAGTTGTGTGGTAATTAAAATGGATGTCGGTGGTATTCCTGTGGTACCTAAATACCACAGGAAGATCTCATACCCCAGGAAATGTGT
>CALNVZ010003568.1:4041-20203 GCA_940671915.1 Paracentrotus lividus | reverse complement strand
ACCCCCCCGATTAAAAGCGGCAAGAGAACTGAATACAAAAACTACCCCCCCCCCCCCGTGCTTGCTCATATTTTGTCACTCGACGCCACATAAATAAAAAATAACGGGCAGAGGTATTACAGAGCTAAAGTTTCTTATTTTGTCTTCTTTTTGACGGTTGATATACGAAAGCACCGAAAATGATTATTAAATCCACTGAAGTTACAAATCCTTACAAAAATGTCCCTGTGGTAATCTGTGGTAATAGTCCGTGTAATTACCACATGAATTACCACACGAAAATCCCTGTGGTACATTGGACATTTTAACCACACGAATCCTGTGGAAAATTGGGCATTTTTACACACACGAACCTGTGGTAAAATTGGGACATTACCACCATGGATTACCACAAACGATCCTGTGTAAAATAGGGACATTTACTCACACGAATCCTGTGTAAATTGGGACATTACACACGAATTACCACACGAATTTGGTAAAATGGGACATTTACCACACGAATCCTGTGGTAAAATTGACATACCACGCGAATACCCACGAATCCTTGTGGTAAAATTGGGACATTTACCAACGAATACAACACGAATCCTGTGGTAAAATTGGGACATTACACATGGAATACAACACAAATCCTGTGGTAAAATTGGGAACATTTACCACATGAATACCACAGACCGAAATTCCTATGGTTAAAATTGGGCATTACACATGAAATTACCACACGAATCTGTGGTAAATTGGGACATTACCCACAAATTCGTGTGTAAAAAAAATTATTACCAAACACTCCATTACCCAAACAAAGTTACCACGGATTCAACCACACACCGTTAACCACAGGTTACCTGGAACATAATTACCACACGCCGTTACCAAGATTACCAAAACACGCCGTTACCAACAGTAGATACCAACGCCGTTACGTTATCTATTATTACACAAAACGCCGTACACAGGAAATCCGGAACGCCGTACGCACAGGAATTACCGCAACACAAAGAATACCACACACTGATATATTACCAACTTTTGCAAAAATATTTTGGGTCCAATAGTTATTTCTATATTCTTGAATGATAATGCAAATTCATAATTATCTGCTCTCGATGTTACTCTGTGTTTAGGAAATAAATTCCCCGAAAAGAAATACATCAATTGCATTGAATTACTGTTATTAAGGTAAACTTAAAAAAAACTGCTTTGTGTCTATTACAATCAATTTATGCAATGGAGCTAATACCATAATCTCACATGAAAATACACAGGAATACACACGACTTCTACACTTCGCAGGAAAATTGCACTTGGTGTAATACTTTTTGACTAATGCCACATTTGGTCTAAATCCTCTTGTTTGTCTATAATCAGTTGGTCAATTACCAATTTGGTCTAAGTCCCTACCTGGAAAGCCAGTAGGCCTAACGCACAGGGAAACTAAACAAAATAAATTGTTTAAGAACTACTGTCACACCTCCATGCTCATATTCCATCATAAACAACACACGCACACACACACACACACACACCACATACAACAAATTATATGATAGTTTAGTGGTATTTTGATCCGTGGTAACAAGTATGTCGGTATATCCTGTGGTATTATACAACCACGACTCTGGTATATTACCCCATATTTCTGGTGGTATGACACCTTTCACACACACACCACACACACAACATACACACATACACACCACACACACACACACCACCTACACATATTCGTATATCCCTGTTAAAATAAAGACAAACAAAAAAATTTCCCAATGTGTATCAGGTATGTGTACGGTAACAACGTAGTGCGTGATTGTGTGTCACTACCGCATGTGGATAGTCATATTGACGCGCGCTGCGTGGCAATCTGACTCGTGGTAATTGGTCTGTTGAACTTAACACAGATGACTAATATGAATGTTACCACATATTTCCGTATGAATATGATTCGCTGTTGTTTTTGTGGCTCTTATTTAGGTACCGACAGAATACCACAGACACACCCATTTAATTACCACGATATTACCACACATTTCATGTGGTATCGAGATCTTTCTGTGCATTTATGTGGTAATATAGGTAAGTACTACAGTCTGTGTCAAATAAAATGGTACAGTTGGAAAATATATATTATTTTTAATGTATGCAACATTCCTGTGGTAGGAAGATATCTGACTGTAGTTTTGTGAATTTAATATAGGTACAAGGATACCTAGGTACCATTTTCATTACCACACGACTCTATTTTACCGAACTCATTTTTCCTGTAGGTATTAGATATTCGTGTGGTAATTTGTGTGGTACTTTGTGTGGTACTCTGGGTAGCCACGCAAACCACCGAACCCATTATCTTACCCACATAAACTTCTGTGTTATATTACCCCACACATTTCCTGGGGTATGAAAATCTTCCTGTGGTATTTAGTGTAGCCACAAGGAATACCACTGACATCCATTTTATTACCACACAACTCTGTATATTACCACACAGTTTCCTGGTATGAGATTTCTGTGGTATTTAGGTCACAGGAATACCACCGACATCCATTTTAATTACCACAAACTCTGTTATTTCAAAAAGTTACCTCGTGTATGAGATCTCCTGTGGTATTTTGTGTGGTAAATATCAAGGTACTACAGAATACCACAGGACACCTGTTTTCAATTTCCACACCGACCCATGAAATGTACAGTACTTTTCCTGTGGATAATGGATATTCCAGTTTATTTTTGTTGTAATTTAGGTATTTGAAGGGTTCCACAGGAATACCACAGGTACCTATTTTCATTTACCAACACGAACTCTGATATTACTATACAGTCATTTTCCTGTAGTTATTAGATATTCCATGGTGGTACTTTGTGTGTACTCTGGTGCCACAGGAATACCACGACACCCATTATCATTACCAGAATAGACTTGGCGTTATATTACCGACACATTCTGTGGTATGAGTCTTTCCCATGGTCTTGTGTGGTAATTTAGGTACCACAGGAATACCACAGAACACCCATTTTAATTACCCACACAATCTGTTTATAACAACACATTACTGTCGTATCGTTAGCAGCATTCCTGTGGTGATTTTTGTGGGTGGTAGATATCAGGTACTACAGAATTACCCATTAAGCAGAACACCGCTCATCTTTTTCATTTCCACAGCGTACTCGAATGAGAATGTTACTCCAACACCCCAGTTGCCCGGTATATCACCATACTCCACACACCACATACCTTCATGATATAGAGATATTCCTGTTGTATTTTGCTGTTGTAGGTAGCGTGAATATTAGGTTCCATCAGAAGCAAAACACATTGATTGAACCACCTGAAATGCATTATTTTCAATTCAGACGATATTACCGGATATTGTAGGTGGCTGTGTGTGTGTGGTGTGGTGTTGTGTGGTTGTGTGTGTGGTGTGCAAGTGTCATCCACAGAAATATTGGTAAAACGACCCAAAATGCTGCGATGGTAAAATATCATCTCACAGGCAATACCACATACTTGTTCCAACCTAACAGTATTTCCAGTAAGTATAAATATATTACCATGATGGTATCATGTATGTGTGGTACTCTATCTGGAATACCTCTGTGGGTATGTTTGTGTGACAGTAATAATGTCGTACAGACTAGTCCATATCGAGTTACCTGGCATATGACTCCTATGTGTTTTATTTATGTGGATTGAGACACATTTATTGTGGTATAGATCTTCTTTGTGGATTGATTGTGTGGGTAATTTAGGTAGTGCCACACAAGAATACAAATATTATCACCCATTTTTTCATCTACTACCAAATTACATGGGTCGACTCTAGTTATAATTGACATCACAGCATCTGTGGTATGACGATACTCCTGCTGATTTTTTGTGTGGTGGATTAATTGGGTACGCGCCACTGACGAATTGTCCAGGGGAGTTAAAAGGCCACAGAGAATCTAAAGTAATATTACCTTACACAATTAGCCTGTGGTAACGACGTAAAAATATTCCGTGGTATGGTATCTGTTGGACCATGAGTATTTTGATAGTATCCTAGACAAACAGCCAAGAGGATTAGACCAATTGGCATAAGTCAAAGTGGATTACCAAACTAGAAGAGAATATTTCCCAACTGGCACCCAGAGCTTTCGGAATACACGACATGTAGGCGTCACTGCTAGGTTATAATTGAGCCAATACAGTATTATTTCCCTGGGTACTGATGGTATATCTGGCGTGTAGTATATTTGTGTGGTATAATCATTAGAGACTGACACTAGTTAACTGAACATATATTGCTAGAGAATGATAGGCCATATGCAGCACAGAGCACGTTTTTTTTAAAGTTTGTATGAGAAATGAAGTCCGTAGTTCTATGTCACTCGACAATTAATGTAGTAAGCTCTTTCTTTCGACCCCCAGGTAAAAACCTTATGTAGTTCCTTAAAAGCATTAATGAACGAACATATGCGGGGAGTCGACTCAAGAGACTAGATAAGGAAACTATAGTTACCCCATCTCAAAAATAGAAAACTAATTGTGACCATACGTACCATACGCCAGAACTATCTTTCGAACAATAAGATGTTGGTTGGATGAGGTCATTATTTATTAAAAATACTAAGTGTTGTGGGTATTTTTATTTGCCTGTTAGTGTGTTATTGGTAGATAAAATGTTTGTATGGAACTGATAACCTAGTGGAATCATAGGTAAGCCGGCGTGCGGCTATTAAGCATTCATTTTAGTTGAGTAAAGCCAGCGGTGTAGAGTATATTTGCATAACCCATGGTGCATTTGGTAACGAGACAAGTGCAGTGCGTACCTCGGGCCCGACGCGCTGTGGTACCTTAACCATACAAGGCGTGTGGTAAAAATCGTCGCAAGTAACATGCTAATTTGTTGAGAATATACATTGGGTCCGGGGCGCGATCCCGGATCCAGGACTGCCGAAACTTGGCAAGGCAAGTTATTGGTTTACAAAGCCCATGTGGGTGATACGAGGCGTGTGGTATTATGATGGTATCAAAATCACGTGGTTGTTTAGATAATCAGTTGATAAAGATGAGACCTGGTGTGACTTGGTGATCCGTGGTAACCCTCCCTCTTCTTGTGTGGGTATAATTTGAGAGTGTGTAACGGGGTATCACAGAAGATAAATGATTTTTTTTTTTTTTACACCGACAAAAACAAAAGAACCCCCATAACGACCAATTGTTGGCTCCAGTCAATTTTCCAACCTGCTGCCCACAATGGGCAATTCATTCGTTGTGGTAGATATTCTATTGGTCACATGCGTGAACATGCGCTACCATAAAATAAAAAAAAATTTATACTACACGTGAGACGCCGTATAGCTCACTACCAGACGCATATAAGGATGATCTTATTTTGATCTGTCTTTACTTGTTTGACGGTGTGAGTATAAATCTCGACAACTTATCAAAGTGGGGCTAAAACCAGATGTCCAAAAGATTTTTACATACCCACACTCCCGGCACGAGAGTGATTTTGTAACGCACAACGCACAGTCGGAAAATGTCCGAGTTTCTAGTCTATAAACGTCTCTCTCGAGAGATGCGAGTAAGTTTTCGACGATCCTAGAGAACAAGGACACTCACCCTTCATATAGTTAATATAGCTCCGCTAAAGGGGCACACGAGTAATAGAACGCCCATAGGCTCACGTTATTAAATCTACAGCATGTTCAAAAACAGTACCTTCGCTGAATGGATTCGATGTGAAATCGTTTATATTATCACAGACAAGTATATATAAATTAAAGGACTCGTAGTTAAGGACTTATAGAAATTGTCAGCTCAAACAAAAATCAGAATCCTTGAGCGAGACTATGACAAAAAGGACGACTTTTGTACGCGTGATTTAGTGAGATAACGAAAATTACGAAAAGAATTCCTAAAAAATAGCGCCAAAGGCAATCTTCAACTAAATGGTAAATTATGAAAGAGTAGGACTTATAGCACAATTTATTACTGCCAATAGAGATCTAGTCAAGTGGTAATAAATACCTCACTTCAAGATTTTACCAACAGGATATGAGCGCTTAGTTGTTTCTTATCATATAGATAATGAACTAATACTTCATCTAATTGAGTGCGCAACAGATAAGGCCTTGCGGCGATACGCACATGTCCCAAATTAACAAAATGTATCTGTTCGTGTACAAAATTCCCAATTTTACCACGAGGTATGTACGCTCATGGCAGATCATTGGCATAGCTAGCATGAGCTGAAGAAAGGAAATAGAAGGATCTATATATATGATCTATAGTGATCATGTACATAATCTCACGTGGACTCTCACTACACTACATACCCTCGCAGCTCTGATACATCTATACAGCGCTACAACCATAGACAGCTAGACAAATACACATAACAACTTAGCTCTCGTAATGATACCACTACATGCCAGTATATTTATGTGCGCGCTCGATGTGACAAATCGATGAGCAAAGCCGGGGACGCGAGAGCGTACTACCTTTGCATATTCACTATCTATGCTGCTCGGTCCACGCCTTTATCGGGGGGGGCTCCATATTACTAACTCGATATTTAACATAGAGAGATACTGCGTATCGCAATAATGTATTGATAAATCACTAATCTAGCTTATGCTCATAGTTCGGCAGTTGGCTCTTGCAGTCAAGATCGCAGCCAACACGGACCACAAAGTACATCATATTTCCAACAATTTGCTGTTATTGCGCCGTTCAATGCGAGGGTACGGCACGGGTCTGTTTTCAACACGCATATTCTAGCGCAACTTACAGCCCTCCAAAAATAGAACTACTAACTTCGAGTTAGTACTCAAAAGGTGTGGTATAGTGCATTATTCCGTTGTGCACGTGATAAGCGAGTGTGTGTGTGTTGAAGAGAAGACGTATGTAATAGAAACATATCATGAAACCCATCGATTAGAGTATATCATGCATGCACAACAACGACTACAGGAGCTTCACAAATTACTGACAGGATTATTATATCTTTTTGACTGACATGGCTTGTATGTGCGGAAATGTGTAGTCTTAGATAGATGTACGTGTTATATTGCTGATGATAGTGTCATATAAATCATTTAAGGTGATGATTGGTGGTCTGTAATTAAAAGAATAGTAAAATAATTGTGATAACATCAGTCGATTCTTATATGTATATCATTATATTAGTTATGATAGAAATCTTGGGAGTATTATTTAGGAATCTTTGTAATTTTCGTACATCTACTAAATCTCAGCGTACAAAAGTCGTCTCTTTGTCATAGTCTCGCTCAAGGATTCTTGATTTTTGTTTGAGCTGAAAAAATTTCTATATTCCTATACAAGTATTATTAATTAACTTTGTGTGATAATAAACATAACCATGTACAGAATTTGGAATGTCTGTTTTTAGAAGCGTTATATAAGTTAAATACTATGGCGTCTTTTACTACGTGGCTAAATATGATGTAAGATTAGGCATGTAAAAGCAGTGTTTTCAGTTACTAATACGACATAAATCCGAATGGAAAGGTACACAAATCTTGGAGATTAACGTCAGTATTCACTTATCAAATAAGTACTACATTAAGAAATCTTACATTGTTCATTTCTTAGAGTATCTTATGTACATATATATATATATATATAATTTTATACATATGTTTATTAGGTACAGTGATATGCATAACAGAATAACGGAAACGAATAATATATCCCATTAGTTGGTGTGGGAGTTTAAGATGAAAACTTTCCTTATCATTCCTGTGTCATTTTATGTAATTTTGGACGTCAGAATAAGTTAAAATAAAATATATCACTCTCGTTATACATGTTTTGATTTGTTCTTTTTGCTATAGAGACGCCTGTAATGTGTTCCTAAAAAGAATCAAAATAAATATATACTGATACCATTTTGTTCCTCTTGATAGCTCACCGGAGCAATTGATGGTTCATGTAAAGAACGCTGATAGATCAGATGACCAGAAATAATGTCAGTCGGGCAAGAGTTAAAGTTGATCAAAAAAAAACAACCCGAAGTAATTGCATTACAGAACATACAATGACCTGATTGTTCAAGAGGTGAGCAGGATTAAAATTACAAACTGAATAACATGTGCTGGATATAACTGATAATATTTACAAGTAAAGATATTGCCTGTGAACACACTATCAACACATATCCTAGCACCTTAGCAGCACAAACACACTATCTACTTATACTCACTAATAGGTACATACATGTCTGCTCGTATTCTAAAACACACGTGCCGTATTGATGACAACGAGTTTCTATGTTCCGAACCAGTTTATTTTAGATAAACATACCTAAATAAGTAATACGCAAAAACAAGATATACCTTAGTTAAATCAAGTTATGGGAGATAGAGTGCAGTGAAAGTTATAAAAAATGTCTTAATAGTATGATGTTATAGATACTGGATGAATAAACAAAATCTTCAGTAGTTATTTTAACTCAATTAGCGTTGCTTATATAGTGTTGTTACATTATATTGCAATATCAATCAGATACTGGAACTATGCACCTACTTTGTACCAACCAGATACCGACTGATATCCACCTCATTATCAAGACTCTTGTGGACGTGGATAAAAAATTGGAAAATGTTGATCTTGACGAATGTGTTGTTGTTGCTTGTGTATGATTGCATGATGATTAGTGATGATGGTGATGAGATGATCGTGTAAATGATGAATGGTGACTTGAGTCCCCTCGATGTAATTTTGTTGATGATGATGGATCAGACAGAACCACGCCAACGTTTCTAGGCCTCCGAATCAAAGACGACTCACCAACGCTGAGACATTCGCTGGAATCAAGTTTGCATGTACGAGAGTGATTATGATACTCTATATTTTCTTTTCCCCAGCGCCCCACTTGGGGGCATCAGTGTCGCTACAGTCTGTGATACTTCTGCTTAGGATCGGTCTTCTCTGAATCTAGCATTTAACTACACTATGCGGATAGACAATTTAAATAGAATAGAGAAATGAAAAATTAAAAGTCTTATATTTGAGCATGTGTGTGTTGCTGCTGCTGTGTGTTGTACCATGTGAATGTGTAGGGCTATCATTCTTCGTGTATTTTGTATGAACTCGATGTTGTGTGTGTGTGTGGTGTGTGTATGACGCACGCAAATATGTCTTGTAAAATAAGTTTCTTCTGTAGACTTAAACCTACACCAGCCACTTGGCGCATGTGCCAGATCTTAAAGATGGACTGTTTATTCAGCTCATCGCGGGCACATAAGAACCATGTTAAGGGTAAACATATGGCGGGAGATTAACTCTACCCACCACATAGCCTCATAAAATTTTAGGCTTATAGTTTCATGTTTCACAACTGACATACTTGAAATTCATGCGCATTACTCTTTTGACTCGCTCTGTAGCAGCATACGTTTTTTCCGGATTTAGTCAATACTTAGGTAAGCGGCGTACCAATAGAATTAAAAAAAAATTTATAGTAACACGACTATGTATGGACAACGTTTACAGTTTTGAATTCACAGTTGCATGGTAAAGTTATTTCCATGCTCTCTGCTTATCTCCATCCATTGCATAACGGCTATACTCAACATAAATATAATAATCATAGTCATTAACCAGAGTACTTACTTTATATATGACAACCTTCCATCGGCCGGCCTTTACATAAACGACGATGCACATAATTGAATATTAATCAAGTAAATTTCATGCTTCAAACAATAAAAGACAGAACATAAGTCATACGCAGGCTGGATAGCTAGCTAACTGTATGTTTACAGAAGTGACCTGATAGACGAAAACTCCCATGATATCAGGACGTATATCAATGGAAAACCTATATACAGACACCGGCACAGTCAAACTGGTAAAACTAGAGTCTGTTGCACTAACAGGAAAATGGCATACCCATAATTTTTGAGAGATACTCAATGCCCTCTAACCGTGACAACAATGGATTGCATCGGGAAGATTGCTTGTTATATGCAAATAAGTGCTCACTTGTAAGCTATTTCTCAGCGGAGTTGTTTTCTATACTATTGTGTCTGAAACACTGCGCCTACTTTTCTTTCGGTAGGGTATAACTGACGATTTCGCATTCAACTATAAAATTAATTCTGCATTACTAAAAATTTCATTTTGCATCTCTGCGTTGTACTCTGACGTTGACTCTACTTGTCCAGCTACACGTAAACTTTTCGGCGCCTTTTAAATTGTATTTTCATATTGGTTGTGAGTATGGTGAATTACATTTCATAGATCCGAGTGCTTCAAATTGCTTATTTGTTGCCTGTGTATCTCTAGAGGAGAACGTTCTTCTCACTAAAGGTAAGCTTATTCAGTTTTCCATAATCTGTATTATGGTCATTTACTGATAGATCAACTTGATGAGTTGTGAAAAAAAAATGCTTCATATTTTCTAACGCTTCATACCGGAGCGCGTGTTTAACCAAGCGTTGTAAGCGGTGGTACTCACCTTCGCCGGAAACTAAAATTGAGACAGAAGAAGGCCATTGCACTAGAATCTGTTCTCCGCCACGGATTTTTGGGCCAACGGGAGACAGATCTGTACATGCAATGCTGGCTATCCAACTTTTGTGCCACGTAACGTTTTGTTACGTGGGACAAGAGATTCGTCGAGGAAAAACGCAGTACAATGCCATTGCGGCAAATCTGTCTCATTTTGTTTCCGCGAGTGGAGATACCCACCCTTAGCTAACGCCACAGACTCTTTACGCAGTTGATCTCATGTAATACCAGTGAGCAAATGTTATTGATCATAATTCCAGTCACAACTTAAGCACATCAGCCCACATAGGCCTATATTCACAAACACTTTTCAAAAAAAAGGTGCGGACAGTCAACGTTTTTATCGGGGTATCAATGTTAAAAGAAAACAAAATTAATCCAATCAAATTAATATTCAATTGGCCTCATCGCTTTCCTGCTTTGGCATGGACATATAGAAGGACGCCACACGATTTACGACCGACCAAATCTTGTTTGTATAAATTTAACCATTTTTGAAAGTTTAAACCCTGGTATTTCTATATTTTGTTCTGAAAACGGCACCTTATTTTGAAGATCTACATAATCACATTTCACGTCTACAAATTTTCAGAAATATCCGTTTGCCCCTATAAAACATCATATTTCTTTAAACCAAATATTAAGCATGTCTATTGCACAAATTAGCCGCCCAATTTCTGGTTTTCAATACAGCAGTAACCCGATGACTCCCTTGCTGACTATGCGGGCTGGCGCGCAACCACGATCATTTTCACTCTTACTAAGTGTATAAGGTCTAGTATATGGACCATCTGATTGTATAATGAAGGTGATTATTGATATATATAACTGCAATGGATTTACATAATTGTATCAATTGCCTTCAGAGGGTGCCTTTTCTTAAACGTGACCTACACTATACTCATGGGAGGAGCAGCAGCAGGGTTTTCGTTGAAAACTAGTCCCAACTGAGCCTGTCAATATAACTGGTTCCTATACCTCCAGGCTACACCGCCCCGCGCTCATCTTGACATTTCTAAAACATGGGCTTTTTGGGGGCAAACTCTTGCAGACAGTTTAAGGTAGGTTAAAAGTTTTATGATTTTTCTCACACATCTTTATTATTTTCTCGACTTTATTAGAATATTGGATGGCCTTGAGGTTGATACAAGGAAGTATTGGACAGCTTTGCACAAATATTGGACGAGTTTCGAAGACGAGTTCCAACTATTTTGAAAGCGAGTTCAATAATCCTGTATTGACGAAAATATGACATCTAATATTGATGCATTATTATCTATACATGAGGATTTTACGAAAATACCCCCCCACATTTTTTTCTGGATTACGATCTCTATGATTTGCATTCTGAAACTATGAAATAAAAAAAAATAATAAATAGAAAAATGCCCCAAAAAATAAAAAAAAAAAAATTTGGATTTTTTCTCCAGCACTTTATAAACGATACAAACACTGATTTTGATCGACCTGTTTGTAAACCAATAACTAGCTTGCCAGTTTCGGCATCCCTTGGCATCCGGGATCGCGCCCCGGACCACAAGTATTATTTCCAACAAGATTGCTGTTATTGCGCGTTTATGGGGGTCGGCACGGGGTCTGTTTTTCAACTCCTGTTTGCAAATTCCTGGCTTATACAATGAATGCTTGGTACCAGTTTTATCAGTTCATCAAACTCTTTACATTAAACACAAAAAATACAATATTTTTGAAATATGACCCCCACTATAGGGTACACACGAGTAAACGATATGCACGCAAGGTTTTTTGGAAAGGCGTACTTAAGATGAGGTAATTTTTATTGATAGAAAATGGTCATATAAAATCATTTAATGGTTTTAGGTTGCTGTTTAATGAATAAATGTGTGCTATAAGTCCTACTCTTTCATAATTTACCGTTTAGTTGAAGATTAGACACTTTGGCGTATTTTTTAGGAATCTTTTTCGTAATTTTGTACATCTACTAAATCACGCGTACAAAAGTCGTCTCTTTTGTCATAGTCTCGCTCAAGGATTCTTGATTTTTGTTTGAGCTGACAAAATTTTCTATATGTCCCTTATCCACGAGTCCTTTAAATTTTAACTTTGTTGTGATAATTAAAACTATTTCCATCGACAGAATTTTGGAATGTCTGTTTTTGAAGAGCGTTAATTTAACACGTGAGCCTATGGGCGTCTATTTACTCGTGTGCCACCATGTGAGACTTTGCAAACTTCTAAAAGAGTGTCTGTTATTCAGTCATGCGTGCAAATATCCGAATGGAAAGGGTACCAACAAATGCTTGGAGGATGACGCGTTCACATTTCAAACAAGACGACTTGAAAATCATTGTTCATTTCTTATGAGTCACTATGTACATATATGTATATATATATATATATATACATGTTTACGTCAGTAGGCCTATGCAGTAAACAAAAAACGGAAAGAAATAATAATGTTGTGTGGGAGTTCAAATGAAAAGACTGTTTAAATTCCTGGGTCATTTATGAATTTTGATTAAGATAAAGTTATAATAAAAATTTATCAATCTTGGTTTTGTTTTTGTTTTTTGTTTTTTTTCTGGGACGCACTGTATGTTTCCTAAAAGAATATCCACTTAATAATTTGATACCATTTTTGTTTCCTCTCTGATAGTCAAGAGCAATTGATCTGTGTTAATGTAAAAGATCGCTGCAATGAATGAATCCAGATGACCACGAAATCATGTCGTTGCAGCCAAATTAATTGCAAAATACCCCGACAGTAATGCATTTATCAAACACTCAATGCTGACTTTCAAGAGGTGAGCAGGATAAAAATCAAACTGAATAACATCTTCATGGATAAAATTATAACATAACATTTACAAGTAAAATATTTGCTTCAAACATTCCTGACTTTGGCACAAAAATTATTTTATATCAAATTAAACATTGCCTCGTGTTCATACACGCGTGAACTTATGCCACCCCAAAAATAATACCAAAGTATACTTAGCTCTTTGGAGATATATAATACAATTTAGTTATTTATTCATGTGTATAACCCTTCGAAATTAACAATTAGTTGTTTATGTGTAATTATATTTAAAATCAACAACTGAAATACCTTGCCGCCTTTACCCTTTATGAAACGACCAACATTCTGTTCAAGCTTCCTCTCATTCACACACTCACACCCTCTCCCCCCCCCCCCCCCCTCTCCCTCCCTCCATCTTTCTCTCTCTCTCTCTGTCTCTTTCTCCCTGGTTAACTTTGTGACTTTGATGACTTATATACATTCTGTTTTATTCAATTTCGCTCTCCCACATTTTTCCCTCACACACACGCACACACGTATACGCTTACACGCGTTAACCCCTTCCCTTCTCTCCCAAACACCCCCATCGGTTGACATTTATACCTTTTATGAAGATTATTATACAGTTCAATCACGACCTATCGCATTCTAAACCACACACTAGCTAGCTTCTCACCTTCCCTTTCACCCTCTGACCCAACCCGCATTCTCTCTCACACACACACCCTCCCTTCATCTCACACACACACCGACGCTTGTTGGTCTGGACAAAGACCACAATGTTAAATTTCGCTCGCCCACCCCCCACGTATGTTCATAGTGGCAAGACTGAGCGGGTCGCCATGTTGAAAAGAATCAATGCACCTGAACATTGCCATGAACAACTGAACAATGCCATGCATGAACAATGCCGCACGCGCACGCCTAACCCTAATGAATATTCATGAAGCATAGTCCCACGCTATGTATTTTGTGTATGTACTTAAACGACGATTTACAAGAAAGCACACAAAATACATCTTTGCCAAATATCACAGAAACATCGTAGATATACTTTTAAATAAGATACAAGATACAAGATAGCCACAGAAATTCAGAGAAGACGACGCACTGGGTTGAAAGTTAGAAGTTCCAGAAAATCAAATTATGATATCAGGCTTGCTTCAATTACATAAATCATCAAATTAGTTTGTAATTGCCTTTGGAGCCTGATTACCTAAATTGTTTATATCGATGGAAGATTAAAGTGAAAACGTCACCAAATTCGTAAGAAGAACATTTTAAATCTCATTAGATATTTTACTGATTTTTTATTTTTTTTAATCAGCCTTGGATTGAGACAACGTCGCATGACCTTGTTAGCATAATGATACATTGTCCCACATGATGTATTTTGTGTATGTAATTAAACGACGACTTACAAAAAAGCACACAAAATACATCTTTACCAAATATCACAGCAACATCGCATTATACTATCACATTTGATCCAAGATACAAGATAGTCACATAAATTCAGAGAAGACGACAAATTGATGAAAGTTAAAATCAAATTATGATACTCTTTGGAGCCTGATGTACGCAATTGTTTAAATCGGTGGTTTTTTTGGAGATACATGACCGAATGTATGCGTAAGTAGCAGCATTTTTATTACAATAGATATTATTATCTGAAGGTTTTTAATAGAATTTTTTTCACCTTGGAGAAAGACAAAACGAGAAAAATAATCAGCGCGCTCTTGCGCGCCATGCCTATACAGTGTGTTCACTAAAAAAGAGGACGAAGTTCCAAAGGTCCAGTTCATTCCAAAAAGATATGTTTATTCTTGTGATTCGTTTAGCTACAATTAAGATACATCATCAGCTTTATTTGAGACGATTAGCTGACGGTCCCGAAAGTGTAATGGGTCCAGAGTTAGGGTCTTTTTGAAGGGCATGGTTACAAATGTAACTCCGTTTTGTCCAAGGTTTGTTGGTTTTTGGGGTATGAAACAAATCGTTTCTTAATAATTGGTTCATTGGATCTCTTTAGCAAGTTTCAATTGAAATGTCATCTTCTTTGCTAAAGTGGATGTTGCTCACTGGTATAGATTCTGAGATGACGTTCTAATTATGAGTCTCTGGAGTCTCGGAGAGGTCATGCGATACGGGAATCCTTGAGTCTCCAGGAAGTCCGCGAGAAAACCAAAACATATGTCAACATTTATCAATATTTTAGATAGACTTCTTTCATGACGCAAGCAGATCTCTGTGACGTCTCCGGTGGGTGCCGCGACGTCCCAAATATGCACGAAAGTATCCACGACTTTCAGAAATTTATCGGAACTTGCTAGCGATTAAAAGAAATCGACAGGATTTACAAATTTTTTTCAGACTTTTGTTGCGATTTACCCGACCGGTCCCGAATCTCGGACGCTGAGCCAAGACTCACCACGAACGTCACCACGACTCCGGGCCCATAATAGTGAACCCATCTCATTGCCAGTGGTCCTTAGATGGAAAATTGAGATTGAATTTCATTGACTTGTGTGAAAAAATACCCAAAACGATGAAACAAAAACTAAACAAAATTTGTTTCGTACCCCAAAAACCAAAAACGGGTTTTGTACCTATTACCTTCAAAAGACCCTAACTCTGTGACCCATTACAAATTTAAGACGTCAGCAATGTCTCAAATTAAAGCTGATGAGTTACTTATTATTCTAGTAACAATCAACAAGAATAAACCATATACTTTTGGAATGACTGACCTTTGAACTTCGGTCCTCTTTTTTTAGGAACACACTGTATATCTGTCAACAGTGGCTCAGTTCCCCCATTGGTTGTACATATAATGAACATACGTGCCCCGCCCGTCT
>CALNVZ010003566.1:43426-56828 GCA_940671915.1 Paracentrotus lividus | reverse complement strand
CATCAACAAGATAACTAGATTAACAATGATTAAAGCTGTGAAAAACAGATGAAACAACCAAAATTTAATATTTCCATGCATGCTAAAATACATCCGACTCCATTGCTACACTATTTGAACATGTACACCCCTGTCATAGTCACTAAACATAGACCGGAATTTGAATGAATTACACCAGCATGTTATGTTAAAGGCTTAATTTATCTTTTTAAGTGTCTCTGCCTAAGTTTTTTGAATAAAACGAAGACTCATAGGACCATCGGTCATATCTTGATAAGTTTTATGAGACAGCAAGACTTCCTATGCAGTCTGGGACCCAAACTACCACGGACTAAAGGAGATTAAAGGCAAAATAATACCATTCATCCCGCAAAGAATTTGTCCACTGACCGATCACACAATCTTCCAATATTTTTCAACTACATGTATTTTCAAATGCGCAATATGACTTTTACCAAACAGGAAACTTCGAAACACCCCATGGCATAATGGTGAACAAAAAAGACAGGATCCACAAAGAAAGATGTTTTATGCTCAATTCACATCTGAAATCAGAAATATTTCCTTGTGGCAATTTCATTGCCCCCAAAAAAGATTGTTTATCTTCATCATTAACAGAGAAAAATATTTTCGTGTTTTGTTTGGAGTTTTGCCCATATGGTCAATACACATGTAGCAAAAGTTTGACCAAAAGCAAATGACTTGAACATAGACATCTTTCCTGCATGCGTCTAATTTTTTTTTGGTCCCACAAACATGCCATGAAAATTCTTCAACTGTTCTCCCTGTTTGGAACAAGTAATTAAACATTGCCATGGTCTGTGAGAGCTAGAAAATGGTCTAAATGGTCTAAAAATCTTTGAAATGCCTCAACTACTATACAAAAATAATTGTAGAATGTTTTAAAAGAATATAAAGAAATGATGATATGAAGAGTAAAAAATGCACTATTAGATCTTAAGGGATAAGCAGAATTTGTTTTTTTTTTTAAGTAAAATAATAATAATAATATATTTTTTTTAATTGACAACAAACGGTACACGAATAATCAAGAGGGAAAAATTTAAAAACCTTCAATTAGCTGCACCCCCCCCCACAGAATGTTAAAGTCCTGTTCCTGTAAAGTTGCCAAAGTATAGAGTTCTATAAATTTATCACAGAAGTAGAGAAATAATTTGAACATGCACAAAGAAAATGCTGCTTCATGCTCTACCTGGGTCGATTTCAGACTTTCAATTATTTTGTTTTGACAGTTTTATTCCACCTAAATACTAACCATAGGTTTCACCACTATATCACCTGCCAGAACAATAACATGAGTGGCTTGCAAACATTAGACTCGATGAACTCAATAAACTCTAAAATTACTGGGTTTCCCCTAAATAACTGCATACACACTTCTGGTTGATATGGGCAATAATTTTTTAAATCCTTTGAAAAAACAGCTGTAAATGGGCAAATGACCCACAATACACAAGTTTCATTACTGGTAAATAGTTTTGTTTTAAAACAGTTTTTGCAAAAGATTTGCCACCATGAGAAATCAATCACTTTTGCAAAAAAAACATAACTGTGTTACTTAAAAAATCTTTCGCGCCGGAATTTACTTAAGAATCGCACCACAGTAGTTCGTTCGTCTCAAGCTCACAGACCAAATAGACACTACTGTATCAGACATCATACAGTTACAATTTAGTCCTTGGACTTTAGGCGCAAAGGCTGCTTACCATCGTCAAGAAGATTTTTTTTTGTACTGACTCAAAGAATATCCTGCTTGATATGTGCAGCTGTAAAATGAGTAGGATGGGGGCGCGATGTCCGGACATTAACAAAAATGAAGCCTGGTTTCTTCGTTTAGAGATTACATCTAAAAATGTTATTACTGAATACTTCTTATCACCATCAATATTGTTCTCCACACATATTTCTGACATTTTGTGCTGAAAAACTTCAACACAGATATCGATTTAAACCCTTTCAAATAGCTTGGTAAAAATATGACGTGTCCGGACTATCCAGCCTGTCGGACATACAGCAACTGGTATACCATCTTTTTCTTGAATCATTATTAATCGTGATGTAGCTTAATTAGTTCTGTGTTGTAGCTGAATTTGGGAATTAAAATTCCTTAAGGCCAAGGATTTTTTCCTCCATGTGTGAACTTGTAATTTTTACCAATATGGTATCGGCATCTCATGTACTTTATGACCCTGCCAGTGCTATCCACAGTCTTAACTTGCATTGGTCAAGAAAGACCCATCCAGTATGGACTCGTCTATGGAGTCGAGATCGTCACTCTCCACAACTGACAATTGGATTTATCTTCACAGTTGACTTGTCCTGAATATCTTTTACAATCTGTCAAGTTTGCGAACTCGTTATCAAAGTCTTGTCCTGATACTGCAATCTAAACTGATATTGATATCTTAGCTTTTTAGACAATGCAGCAGTCCAAAGTATCAACATCTTCAGCCTCACCTTCATGCAACACCACCTTTCTTGTAATCACTTGCGAAACAATTACTTCACCGTGTCACTTCATGATCTGCAAAAGAAATAATACAATAAATATTCAGTCATACTGAAACTTATTGTTCATGACTTCATGAAAAAGAAAATAATTAAAAAAATTACGAAATAATGAATTCTACCATTTCGTATTGACAAGAAAACGACGACCACCAAACTCCACGAGTCAAATGAATGCCATTTTCGTTGGCATGGTCGGGACGGTAGCGACGCAGCGCAGCGCAGTTCGGGAATTTGTAATTTCGAACTTAAAATTATTTCACAGTAACGCGCATAACCAACAGTATTTCTAACTCGTAACACGTCGTGGAGTATAATTAAGTAGATCTAATTTCTTAATTTTTATTGCTAAAATTACGAGATGAGGTCGTTGGTGCAACTTGAATAAATTTGTTACAGTTCCGAGTCGTAAACGTTTTCAACTTGCGTTCACCCGGGAATATTGGTGAGCAGTATCGGGGGCCGGGGGGGGGGGGGGGGGCCTTATTTGCCGCTTCCCCCTCCTGATCTCGGCCGCGGATCGCGCGATCGACGCGAAATTGCACACGCGTCGAGTATCGCGTAAACTGAATGTGTACCGAAAAAAAAAAACCTTTTTTTTTCCTATTTTGGATAACTGATCATGCTAATTTTATGCATAAAATCATATTTTTGGCTCTAAATCACTAATTAAAAGCTCTAGAATGCTAATTTTTGGTGTAGATATTCTTTGTAGCATTCCTAACAATTGTACAAAGAAAAAGAAGGTGTCAAATTAATTCCTATGTATTTTTTTTTTTTATTTTCTTATGTATTTCTTCTCGTGTCATCTTTATTTTTCGACTTTCGTTTTCGATTTTTTTTTTTCGCCAAAATCCTTCTTAGCACACAAAACAAAAGTTGCGAGTAGCCATTTTCATCGAAATATTTGAGTTAGAACAACAAAAACTACAATTAAAGTAATATAAATTAGTATGATCCAAGTATCTTCACTTACTGTCTTACTGGTTTGAACGTTGTTACACCAACTTAATTCCAGCCGAAGTTTTTTTTACATCCATAAACGTTGATAAGACTCAAATATGTTCAGTGACAATCACTGTTGATATTTGTATAATTTTTCACATATATTACTTAGCATACACTTCAAATATTAAATACACTCAACAATTGCGTAATTAAGTAATGTCAACTAATGTGAAGCATATAAACTTTACTTACAATACCACAACTTAAAAAACTTACACTTAAAGTAATATAAAATTAGTATAATCTAAGTTATCTTCACTTACTGTTTACTGGTTTGAACGTATATATCAACTTAATTTTCCTCCCGAAGTTTTTTTTTTTACTCCATACACGTTCATAAGACTCAAAAATGTTCAGTGATAATACTTGTTGATATTTGTAATAATTTTCAAATATTTACTTAGCATATACTTCAAATATTAAGTACACCAACCAATATGCGTAACTAAGTAATGTCAACTAATGTGAAGCATATAAACTTATTTACATTACCACACTTAAAAAACTTACATTTAAGTAAATATAAATTAGTATGATCTAAGATATCTTCACTTACTGTTTACTGGTTTGAACCGTTTTTATCAACTTAATTCCTCCCGAGTTTTTTTTACTCCATACACGTTTCATAAGACTCAAATATGTTTCAGTGATAAACTTGATTGATATTTGTAATAATCTTTCAAATATTTACTTAGCATATACTTAAATATTAAGTACATTCAACAAATTTGCGTAATTAAGTAATGTCAACTAATGTGAAGCAAATAAACTTTACTTAAATTTCGCCTTTTTGCCACAACTAAAAATCCTAAAATTCTTGTGTTAATATGACTAAAATAAATAAGTAAAACTTACTTCACATCCATTTTGAGTGACTGACACAAAAGAATTATGAATATGGACAACAAGCACGTAGTTTTAGGTATAATTAAAACGGGAAATTTAAGTTTAATTTACTGGCACGAGATGTTCATTTTCTTTGAGTGTATGGCCGAAATAATGTCACGGACAAATTCTGTCGAAAAAAAACAATAAAAATGAAAAGGTAAAAAACAACAGAATACACGTATATTGAGGTTATTATAAAATTGAAAGCAAAAAGAGTATATAATAAATGATTTTAATGTTAACATTTTTTCCTTTTTGGGGGGGGGGGGGCGAGTGCATAACTTGCCTTTCTGTTTCCTGTTAAAGTAACTCCTATAGCCAGGAACTCGGAAAGCAGCTTTCAAAGCATCAACACCAAGCTGAAATATATAACAATTACATAGGAACCATTTACGTCTAAGTTAATCAGTCATAGAAGCTGACCTTATAGCGACAGAATATTACTCTTGGGCCTTTTTTTTTTTTTTTTTTAATTACAGTGGAGAATTGGCCGAGCTGGGATTTCGAACTCACAACCTTTGCAATTATGAGTCCAATGCTCTAACCACTAGGCCTTGCTATTCTAATCTTTGTATAGCAATCATTTTATAGCAATTTTTTTGTTCACTCTCGCATTCTATCATTTTAGTCAATATGAAATTGTTCTAGCCCAAAACAGATCAGACTGTCCTGCTTTATTACTTATGAAATGGTAAATAGAGTATTTGGCTCGTTGCGCTCCCGTGATTTAAATGACATAATTAAACAAATGTATATCAATAACCCTTCTTCAACGGGCATCGCGCTCTCAAGAGTCATAACCATGTTTAGTTATGAGTCCCCCCCCCCCTCCTCCAAGAAAAAAAAAGACCTGCCCCTCTCAGCTATTACATTTATATAACCCCTATCCATGAGCAAATAAGAACGGGTGTTCGGGAGCTCCAAAACGTGATAGGACGCAATATCCGCAACGCTTAACCCTAACTTACCTGGGGGGGGGGCTTTAAGGCCCCCCCCCTCCGAATTTTTCGCCGATAAATCCGCATTGCGAAATTTTTTATTGCGCCGCTCGCTGACTTTTACTTTCAAGTCTTGCACATCTTTAAGACATATTTTTGCGGAAATCGGCTACCGTTATGACTTCCCACGATTTTCAAAAATTTCCGTCAGACCGAAAATCGCTTAAAAATGTGATTTCATGTACAAAGTCAATACAAAATGTGTTTCAGCTAGAATTCATAAATGAGTGATTATTTATTTTATTGACAAGAGGCATTTAATTTGATGCTATTTATGGCCGAAATAATGTCACGGACAATTCTGTCGAAAAAAACAATAAAATGAAAAGGTAAAAAACAAAGAGAATACACGTATAATTGAGGTTATTATAAAATTGAAAAGCAAAAAGAGTATATAATAAAGTGATTTTAATGTTAACATTTTTTCCTTTTTTTGGGGGGGGGGCGAGTGCATAACTTGCCTTTCTGTTTCTGTTAAAGTAACTCCTATAGCCAGAACTCGGAAAGCAGCTTTCAAAGCTGATCAACACCAAGCTGATATATAACCAATTACATAGGAACCATTTTACGTCTAAGTTAATCAGTCATAGTAGCTGACCTATAGACGAAGAAATATTACTCTTGGGCCTTTTTTTTTTTTTTTTTAATTAAAGTGAGATATTGGCCGAGCTGGGATTCGAACTCACAACCTTGCAATTATGAGTCCAATGCTCTAACCACTAGCCTGCTTTCTATCTTTTATAGCATCATTATAGCAATTTTTTTTGTTCACTCTGCATTCTAATCATTTAGTCAATATGAAATTGTAGCCCAAACAGATCAGACTGTCCTGCTTTATTACTTATGAAATGGTAAATAGAGTATTTCGCCTGTGCGCTCCCGTGATTTAAATGACATAATTTAAACAATGTTATCAATAACCCTTTTCAACGGCATCGCGCTCTCAAGAGGTCATAACCATGTTTAGTTATGAGTCCCCCCCCCCTCCCTCCAAGAAAAAAAGACCTGCCCCCTCTCAGCTCATTACATTTATATAACCCCTATCCATGAGCAAATAAGAACGGTGTCGGGAGCTCCAAAACTGATAGGACGCAATTATCCCCAACGCTTAACCCTAACTTACGCTGGGGGGGGGGAGCTCTTAAGCCCCCCGAAATTTTTCGCGATAAATCCGCATTGCGAATTTTTTGATTGCCCGCTCGCTGACTTTTCTACTTTCAAGTCTTGCGCACTCTCTTTAAGGACTATTTTTTGCGAAAATCGGGCGTACCGTTAATGACTTCCACCGATTTCAAAATTTCCGTCAGACCGAAAATCGCTCAAAAACCTGTGATTTCATGTACAAAGTCAATACAAAATGTGTTTTCAGCTAGATTCATAAATGAGTGATTATTTTTTATTTTTTTTTGACAAGAGGCATTTAATTTGATGCATATTCTATGGCCGAAATAATGTCACGGACAAATTCTGTCGAAAAAAACAATAAAAATGAAAAGGTTAAAAAAAACAAAGAAATACACGTATATTGAGGTTATATAAAATTGAAAAGCAAAAGAAGTATATAATAAAGTGATTATAATGTTAACATTTTTCCTCTTTTTTTGGCGGGGGGGGAGCGCAGTGCATAATTGCCTTTCTGTTTCTGTTTAAAGTAACTCCTATAGCCAAGGAACTCGGAAAGCAACTTTCAAAAGCTGATCAGCACCAAGCTGATATATAACCACATTACATAGGAACCATTTTACGTCTAAGTTAATCAGCATAGTAGCTGACCTTATAGACGACAGAATATTACTCTTGGGCCATCTTTTTTTTTTTTTTTTAATTAAAGTGGAGATATTGGCCGAGCTGGGATATCGAACTCACAACTCTGAATTATGAGCTCCAAGTTAACCACTAGGCCTTGCCTTTCTAATCTTTCATAGCATCATTCTATATAGCAATTTTTGTTCACTCTCGCATTCTATCATTAGTCAAATATGAAATTGTAGCCCAACAGATCACGACTGTCCTGCTTTCCTACTTATAAATAGGTAAATAGAGTATTTGCGCTGTGCGCTCCCGTGATTTAATAGACAATTTAAACAAATTATATCAACTAAACCCTTCTTCAACGGGCATTCGCGCTCTCAGAGGTCATAACCATGTTTAGTTTGAGTCCCCCCCCCCCCCTCCCTCCAAGAAAAAAAGACCTGCCCCCTCTAAGCATATTACATTTATATAACCCTATCCATGAGCAATAAGAACGGGTGTCTCGGGGCTCCAAAACGTGATAGGACGCAATTATCCGCAACGCCTACCCTAACTCTACCTGCGGGGGGGGCTTTAAGGCCCCCCCCTCCGCAATTTTTCGCGATAAATCCGCATTGCGAAATTTTTTTATTTGCGCCGCTCGCTGACTTTTTACTTTCAAGTCTTGCACATCTTTTAAGACTATTTTTGCGGAAATCTGGGCTACCGTTATGACTTCCCACGATTTCAAAAATTTCCGTCAGACCGAATCGCCTCAAAAATGTGATTTCATGTACAAGTCCAATACAAATAGTGTTTTCAGCTAGAATTTCATAAAATGAGTGATTATTTTTTATTTTTATTGACAAGAGGCATTTAACCTTTGATCTATTTATGGGCCGAAAAATGTCACGGACAAATCTGTCGAAAAAAACAATAAAAATGAAAAAGGTAAAAAACAAAGAAATACACGTATATTGAGGTTATTATAAATTTGAAAAGCCCAAAAAGGTATATAATAAAGTGATTTTAATTGTTAACATTTTTCCTTTGGGGGGGGGGCGAGTGCATAACTTGCCTTTCTGTTTCTGTTTAAGTAACTCCTATAGCCAGGAACTCGCGGAAAGCAGCTTTCAAAGCTATCCAACACCAAGCTGATATATATAACCAATTACATAGGACCACCATTTTACGTCTAGTTAATCAGTTCATAGAAGCTGACCTTATAGACCGACAGAATATTACTCTTGGGCCTCTTTTTTTTTTTTTTTTTAATTAAGTGGAGATATTGGCCGAGCTGGGATTCGAACTCACAACCTTGCAATTATGAGATCAATGCTCTAACCCTAGGCCTTGCTTCTAATCTTTTATAGCAATCATTTTATAGCAATTCTTTTTTGTCACTCTCGCATTCTTCATTTAGTCAATATGAAATGTAGCCCAACAGATCAGACGTCCTGCTTTATTACTTCTGAAAATGGTAAATAGTAGTATTTGCGCTGTGCGCTCCGTGATTTAAATGACATAATTTAAACAAAGTATATCAATAACCTTCTTCACGGGCATCGCGCTCTCAAGAGGTCATAACCATGTTTAGTTATGAGTCCCCCCCCCCCTCCTCCAAGAAAAAAAAGAACTGCCCCCCTCTCCGCTATTACAATTTATATCAACCCCTATCCCAATGAGCAAATAACGAACGGTGTATCGGGAGCTCCCAAAACGTGCATAGGACGCAATTATCCGCAACGCTTAACCCTAACTTACCTGGGGGGGGCTTTAAGGCCCCCCCCCCCCTCCGAAATTTTTCGCGATAATCCGCATTGCGAAATTTTTTATTGCACGCGCTCGCCTGACTATTTTACTTTCAGTCTTGCACATCTTTAAGACCATATTTTTGCGGAAATCGGGCGTACCGTTATGACTTTCCCACGATTTCCAAAAATTTCCGTCAGACCCGAAATCGCTTAAAAATGTGATTTCATGTACAAAGTCAATACAAAGTGTTTTACAGCTAGGAATCTCATAAATGAGTGATTATTTTTTTATTTTATTGCAAGAGCATTTAATTTGATGCTATTTATGGCCGAAATAATGTCACGGACAAATTTCTGTCGAAAAAAACAATAAAAATGAAAAGGTAAAAAAACAAAGAAATAACCGTATATGAGGTTATTATCAAAAATGAAAAGACAAAAAGAGATATTAAAAAGTGATTTTAATGTTAACATTTTTTCCTTTTTTTGGAGGGGGGGGGGCGAGTGCATACACTTGCCTTTCTGTTTCTGTTTAAGTAACTCCTATAGCCGGAACTCGGAAACGCGCTTTCAAAAGCTGATCAACACCAAGCTGAATTACCACAATTACATAGGAACCATTTTACGTCTAAGTTAATCAGTCATAGTAGCTGACCTCTATAGACGACAGAAATATTACTTTGGCCCTTTTTTTTTTTTTTTTAATTAAGTGGAGAATTGCCGAGCTGGGATTCCGACTCACAACCTTGCAATTATGAGTCCAATGCTCCTAAACCACTAGGCCTTTGCTTTCTAATCTTTTATAGCAATCATTTATAGCAATTTTTTGTTCACTCTCGCATTCTATCATTTAGTCAATATGAAATTGTAGCCCAAACAGATCAGACTGTCCTGTCTTATTACTTATGAATGTAAATAGAGTATTTGCCGCTGTGCGCTTCCCGTGATACTTAAATGACATAATTTAAACAAAATGTATATCAATAACCCTTCTTCAACGCGGCATCGCGCTCTCAAGAGGTCATAACCATGTTTATTATGAGTCCCCCCCCCCCCTCCCTCCAAGAAAAAAAAGACCTGCCCCCTCACTCAGCTATTACATTTATATACCCTATCCATGAGCATAAGACGGAGGTGTTCGGGAGCTCCAAAACGTGATAGGACGCAATTATCCGCACACGCTTCAACCCTAACTTACCTGGGGGGGAGCTTTAAGGCCCCCCGAAATTTTCGCGATAAATCCGCATTGCGAAATTTTTTGATGCGCCGCTCGCTGACTTTTTACTTTCAAGTCTTGCGCATCTTTTAAGACTATTTTTGCGAAATCGGGCGTACCGTTATGACTTCCACGATTTTCAAAAATTTCCGCCTCAGACCGAAATCGCTCAAAAATCGTATTTCATGTACAAAGTCATACACAATGTGTTTTCAGCTGAATTCACTAAATGAGTGATTATTTTTATTTTTTTGACAAGAGGCATTTAATTTGATGCTATTTATGGCCGAAATAATGTCACGGACATTCTGTCGAAAAAAACAATAAAATGAAAAGGTAAAAAAAAACAAGAATACGTATATTTGAGGTATTATAAAATTGAAAAGCAAAGCAGTATATATATAAGTGATTTAATGTTAACATTTTTCCTTTTTTTGGGGCGGGGGCGGTGTATATGCCTTTCTGTTTCTGTTTAAGTAACTCCTATAGCCAGAAAACTCGGAAAGCAGCTTCAAAGCTGATCAGCAAACCAAGCTGAATATAACCACCTTACATAGGAACCATTTTACTGTAGTTAATCATCATAGTAGCTGACCTTATAGACGACCAGAATATTACTCTTGGGCCCTTTTTTTTTTTTTTTTTATTAAAGTGGAGATATTGGCCGAGCTGGATTTCGAACTCAAACCTTGAATTATGAGTCCATGCTCTAACCACTAGGCCTTGCTTTCTAATCTTTTATAAGCAATCATTTTATAGCAATTTTTTGTTCACTCTCGCATTTCTTCATTTAGATCAATATGAAATTGTAGGCCCCAAACAGATCAGACTGTCCTGCTTTCCCTACTTATGATCGGTAAATAGAGTATTGCGCTGTGCGCTCCCCGTGATGTTAAATGACATAATTTAAACAAATGTATATCAATAACCCTTCTTCAACGGGCATCGCGCTCTCAAGAGGTCATAACCATGTTTAGTTATGAGTCCCCCCTCCCTCCAAGAAAAAAAAGACCTGCCCCCTCTCAGCTCTTACATTTATATAACCCCTATCCATGAGCAAACAAGAACGGGTGTTCGGGAGCTCCAAAACGTGATAGGACGCAATTATCCGCAACGCTTAACCCTAACTTACCGGGGGGGGGGCTTTAAGGCCCCCCCCCTCCGAAATTTTTCGCGATAAATCCGCATTGCGAAATTTTTTTATTGCGCCGCTCGTTGACTTTTTACTTTCAAGTCTTGCGCATCTTTTAAGACTATTTTTGCGAAAATCGGGCGTACCGTTATGACTTCCCACGATTTTCAAAAATTTCCGTCAGACCGAAAATCGCTCAAAAATGTGATTTCATGTACAAAGTCAATACAAAATGTGTTTTCAGCTAGAATTCATAAATGAGTGATTATTTTTTATTTTTATTGACAAGAGGCATTTAATTTGATGCTATTTATGGCCGAAATAATGTCACGGACAAATTCTGTCGAAAAAAAACAATAAAAATGAAAAGGTAAAAAAACAAAGAAATACTTAAGAAATTATCAAAACAATAAAATACATAAGAAATGGATTTTGGTACCGGATTTTTTTTTCATCTACATTTCTTAGGAATGCTATAAAGAATATTTTCACAAAAAAATTAGGTTTCTAGGAGCTTTATTTAGTGAATTAGAGCGAAAAGTATGATTTCATGAATAAATTAGCATAATTAATTCATATAAAATAAAATATACAAATTTAGTGCAAATTTACCTATGCAACCGCGTAGATTATGTCATTCTCTACCTTCATGCCAATTTTCGTCGCGATCGCGCGATCCGCGGCCGAGATCTTAAGGGGGGCCTTAAAGGCCTCCCCCCCCCCCCCAGGACTTTAAGCTCACAAAATAGCCCAGGTAAGTTAGGGTTAAGTGTTTGTCCGCAGCTTCTTAAGTGTATTGTTTTGGATACTTAAGCTTTTGATACGTTTGATTACGTATAATTGCGAATACTTACGGTGGACGCAAATCAGCGCAAATGGACGGAACTTAAGAATTTTCCCCGGATGGTCTGCGTCGTAGATACGGATAGTTACGTTCATTTACGGAAAGTTACGTGTAGTTACGGTTACTTACGTAAATCAGCATCCGTAAAGATGCCCTGCGAAATTTTGAACATTTCAAAATTTCGCAGGCTTGGTGCCGTCATTGTGCGTACCGATACGGTTCAGTTTCGGACAGATACGTCGTCGCTGCTTTCACGAACCGGCACAAGCCCCCAAAATCCGTCAAAATGTAGTTTTCTATTTGTTTACATTTTTATTATCAGCAATCAACAAGCTTTCATTTCACAAATTTTCAGCCTCCAAAACGCCTTAGTTTCCATGGTAACATAAACCACCAAAACGACACATGTGCGGAAAAGACAAATCTTGCTTTCACGAACCGGCACGGCCGAGTGTGCCGTTTACAAAGCGCTAAATTTATTTTCACGAACCGGCACATGAGTACGTCACAATGGGTTCATGCACGCGCGCGCATACGTCACAATGGGTTATTTCACATTCGCGTTCTACGTCACAATGAGTTCTTTGCAAGTAGCCTATCGTTGCCTAGTGATCTTATGCTAGTTTCTTCGAGTTAATAAAATCATTCTATTTTCAACATTTACCTATATATTATGCTTTGGTTTTCGTGTACAATCGTTCTATTTTTGAAATGTGAATAAGTGCTTCTATTCCCTCCTTTGCTAATAGAATTCTAAGTTGGTATACGACCGAATCTTTCTTCTGATCTCTTCCTCTCTCTCTCTCTCTCTCTATGTCTCTCTCTTCTCAAAGATATCGTTGTCTCTCTTTTCTGACGAGGGGGGGGGGGCTTTCCTTTGAATTTCTTTATTATTTATTAGGAGCGGGGGGCATTGAAAGCCAAAACCATGACCAATATCCAAAATGATGTCAGTGTACAAGAAATCGCCACAAATATCGCCACAGGGATAACAATCGCGGTGCACATGCCCGCATTTGAAGGATTAGTGTTTATAAAAGACTATAACACCACCTATCCATTTTTTCTCAATTTTTTCCATATCAGATGAAACTAAATTAATTTCTAGATACATAAATCTACTTTGATTGTATTGTGCGATAAGTTTTGGCCCATTCGAAAAGAGATCGAGGATAAACTAAAGTAGGCCTACTGTACGTAAGTACCAACATGTTTTTTTTCTTCAATGAGATGATATAAGCGATGCAAACCACGTGTTCAAATTTCTCACCATAAAAATGGCCTACTCTCGATGTAAAGATT
>CALNVZ010003566.1:14504-34826 GCA_940671915.1 Paracentrotus lividus | reverse complement strand
CCTACTTTAGGTGGCGTCAAGCAGGATAAGAAAACCAAAATTTGTTATTATTTTATTATGCCTTCTAATTAAAAAGTGGGGGAAGGGGAAAATCGCAGGAACACTCCCGCAATGATGCCTACAATAAAATAAAAAAATAATTTTAATTCTCTCTTATAGGTGCCCATCACTACGGCGTGTTGAGCTAACGTATTGACCAGCGTTCTTGGAATTTGGTTGTGTACGTTCCGAAACGTTGCTACTGCGTTAACCATACGCAATTAGTCGTTGTTCTGAACGCAAATTGTTTACGCTGAGATAATTCATAATTTATTACACGTTCACCAGTTTTTTTAGCGTTTTTCTAGCGCGTAACAACGCACTTATCAATAGGTTCTGTTATTGCGCTGTGGCATTAGCAGTGTAAACGTTATGGCGCGTTGGATGTTCGTTCCCTTGTCGTTCTCTATTCGTTCCCTCGTCGTTCTCTGGTCGTCCAAACGCGTCTAATCTATCTCGGGAAGTTTTTTTCAATTATGGTTTTATTACTATTCTTTTCATTTTTTAATCAATATCTTTTGAATGCATCGATTTTTTCCTCCTCGATTAAAAAAAAAAAAATTTTAAAAAAATAACAATGATATTAAATCTTCCTATTATGTCGAGAAGAGATTATGGGATAATCAATCGACATGTAATTCCATATAACTGTGATCTCTTAATCTTTATTTCATTTGGGAATTAGCTATATTATATGATGTTATATTAATATTATCAATAATACTTGAATGCTGCGAGCGCCTTCAGAGTCGCCTCACTAAGCCTGGTAATAGTTAGTTAAAATTAAAGCCTTATAAACATCGAGTAGGATACATGTATAAAGTGATACATAAATGTAACTATTATTAGTAATAGTCTATCATGCATGAAGTATGTTTAGAAAGATTTTCGTCAAGTGGTATTTATGTAATTTAAGAAACAAACCTTCATATTTTGGTTAAGAAAAAAAAAATTATTATTATGTATCTAGGAATAGGTATAAACCAAAAGCCTTGGACCACGGGAAATAATGAGGGAAACGGAAGAGAAACACAGATAAGGAGAACTGGGTAGACAAAAAGGAAAGAGAGGTAAAAAGAGAATGAAAAACAGCAACAAGAAACAGACAGAGGAGAGAGAGAGAGAGAGAGAGAGAGAGAAAGGGGAAGAGAGGAGAAAGAGATGAATGAATATAATATAATGGGAGAGAGTGGAAGATGAAAATAGGAAAAAGAAACTAAAAAGAACATTATTGAGTAATTAAGATATGAAACTCAAAAAAGTTTCATAATAGACACAAAGTCGTTTGGAAACCAGCGGCGTAAATCCGTGTCGAGGAGTGGGGGGATGAGCGAAAAATTTTGCCAACTTGTCGCGATTTTGTTTGACATACACAAGCACTAGTGTATACAAGGAACGTTTTTAATACCCATATTAGCATTAGAGAGGGTGCAGATAGAATTTGTCTTTGAAAAGTAATGCGAGCGCGAAGCGCGAGCCGAAAATTTTAAGCGAAAAATTTGAGATATTTGTGCATTTAGGCTACAGATCCGATTTATTAGTATCAGCGAGCGCGAAGCGCGAGCCGAAAATTTTAAGCTGAAATTGGAAATATTTGTGCATTATAGATCCTATATAGTATCCACGAGCGCAAAAATAAGAAAATATATATATAGCGGAAGCGGCGGAACCGATTAAAAAGTGTGGGTCACGATGGAAAATGGCATTTATTTTTTTTTCTGAAAGGGGGACACTTTAGATCAGAAGCATATACATGATATACCTAAAGAGAAATGTATTCGGGAGAGGGAGGGGGTACGAAGAAAATTTGTAATTGAATGTATGCTTTTAAGAATCTTATTGGCTGCCTTGATTACTGTTCATCTTAATAATGATTGAAAAGGTAATGCGAGCGCGAAGCGCGAATCGAAAATTTTAAGCTTATAATTGGAAATATTTAAATAATTTTTATCTGATTTAGTATCAGCGAGCGCAAAGCGCGAGCCGAAAATTTTGAGCTCAAAGTTTGATTTAATTGTGCATGATATTCCCTTTTTAGTATCTATTTTATAACTAATAATTCTTATTTTTAAATATGAAAAAAAAATAAATATATAAAATTTAATTTTTTAATATAAAAATTTCAAAATATAAAATATATTAATTTAAAATAATAATAATATTTTAACTAATTTTATAAAATATTTATTTAAAAATGTTTTTAATATAATTCATACTTAATATGTATAGTACTATTAACTATAATATCGATAATTAAATTAATTAATATATATCTTTTAATGAATTAAATTTAATAAATTTTAAATTTTATTTATTATTTTAATTTATATATATTAAATTATTTTTTTAAATATTTTTATTAATATTTTAATAATAATTTATATATTTTAAATAAAATTAGATAAGTAACAAAAAAAATTATTTATTAAAGAAAAAAATATATCAAAAAAGAAATATATTTAACTAAATATTTAAAATTATAAAATATAATAATTTAAAATATTAATAACATATTTTAATTGTATAATATATATAAAATTTAAAAAATTTATTTAATTGTTAAATTAAAATTAAATAATTGTATTTTTTATTATAATAATATTTAATTTTTTATATTTTAATTAAATTTGTAATACTATTTATAAATTAAAAAAAGTTTAAATAAAATTGTTTTTAAATATTTATAAAATAAAAAAATATTAAAATAATAATAATTTTAAAAAAATTTAAAAATTATTATTTTTAAATAATTATATTAAATATAAATATTATACAATTAAAAAATAATATTAATTATAAATAAATAATATTAATAAATTTAATATAACTTAACATTATGTAAATGAAGTAAATTATTAATTTAATTTATGATAATAATTTTTAATAATTAAAATAAAATATTAATTAATGAATAAAAATAAAAAAAATATTTTCTAATAAATTATTATTATGTATTATATTAAAAAATATATATTATATTATTTATTTTTTTATTAATAAAATTAATATATTTAATTCTATTTAATAAAAAAATTATAATATTAATTATATATTAAATAATTTATTTAATTTTTAAAAATAATTAAAATAAATATAATTATTATTAAAAATTTATAAAAATAAAATATTAAAAAAATATTTAAATAATAATATAAATAAATAATTTAAAATCTTTAATTAATAATTAGTATTTAATTTTCAAAAAATAATATATATTATAATTTATTAAAAATTTTATTTTTTAAATAAGAATATTATTTTATAATATAATTATAATATTTTAATTAAATATAAATATTTAAAATAATAATAAAATGTATTTAAATCAATAAACTTAACATAAAATTTTCTTAATATATTTATTTAAATTATAATTATATTATTAATAATTTTAAAAATTATTATAAATAAATTTAAATTAAAATTTAATATGAATTATATTATATTTTAACTTTAATTTTAACTTTAAATAATAATTATTTAAATTTTATTTATTTAATACTAATTTAATCTTTTAAATAATCTATTTAATTAAATTAATTTATTATATTATAAATTTTTATAAAAATAATTATTAACAAAAAATAATAATAAACTTTAAAATATTTAAAATAATTTATATAATTTTTTAAAATTTATATATTTTTATTTTTATTATCTATATTAATATATTTTTTTATAATTAATTTTTTATTTTATTTTATGATTATTTCTTTTCTATAAATTTTTACTAATTAAAATTTGAATTAATTTTTTTAACTATTAATAATAAAATATTAATATTTTTTTTTAAATTAAATTTATTTTTACTTAAAATATAATAAATGTAAATATTTTTTTATTTACTTTTTTAAACTACTAAAAATCTTTTATAATTAGTATAATTAAATTTTAAAACTTTTATTATATTCTAATTATTATCAAATTTATATTGTTAATTTTTAAATTTTTAAATATAATTTAATTTATATTTTTTTTAATTATTTAACTAATTTTATTTTTTTTTTATATTTAATTTAATTAATTTATTTTATTTTTATTAAATATATTTTTTTAATTTTTATTATTTAATATTTATAAATATTTATTTTATTTTATAATTAATATTATTTATTATTATAAATATAATTTAATTATATTAAAAAAATAATTTAAGTTTTTTTAAATTAAATTTTTTTTTATTTAATTTATTTTTTTAATATTTTTTATTTATTAGATAATAATTCTTATGTATATTTTTATTATTGTTTATTTATTTTTATTTTTAATATTTTTATTTATTATTTTTTCTATTTATTTTTAATTATATATTTTTTTAATTATTTTATTTTTTTATTAAATAATTATATATTAATTATTTAATTTAAAATAATTAGTAATATTTTTAATTTATAATTTAATAATGTATAATTTTTATATTTTAATTTTTATATAATTTAGTATATTTATTATTATATTTTAATTTATTTTAATTTTAATAATTTTTTTAATTTATATAATAAATTTTTATTTCACTTTATTTTTATTTTTTTAATTTATTTATTATATTTAATATTGTTTTATTATTTTATTTATATATTATTATATTTTAATCTTATTTTATTTATTGTTATTTTTTTTTATTTTTTATTTTAAATAATATAATTATTTAATATATTTTTATATAATTTTTAATTATTTTTATATATTAATGTTAAATTTTTTGAAATTTTAAAAAGTTATAATTAATTAATATTTATTTTTTATATTTTTTTTTCAAATTTATTTAATGTTTTTTAATTTTATTAATTTAATTATTTGATTAAACATTAAATAATTATAAAAAAATAATTTTTTTTTTAATTAATAAATTTATTTATATTTTTAAATATTTTTATTTATTTAATATTTAAAATATTATTTTTATTATTTTTATATATTTTACTTATCATATTATTATAATGTTTTTTTATATTATAATTTATTATTTAATTTATCATAAATATTTTTTATTAACTTTATTATTTTACTGATTTTAAATTATTTTTTTTTTAATTTTTATAATAATATTAAATTTGTTTTTTTTTTTAAATTATTTTATTGTAAAATATTTTAAAATTTTTATTTTATTAATTTAAATTTTATTATATAAAATTATTATTTTTTTTTATATATTTTATTATTTTATTTAAATTTTATTTATTTAATTTTATAATTTATAAATACTCTTTACTTTTTTTTATTATAAATAAATTTATTTTTAATTATATTATTCTGTATTATTAATTTTTTATATTATTTAATTTTAATGGTGTTGGTGGGGGTTTTTATTTAAAATTATTTTTAAAAAAATAAAATATAAAAAATTATTATATATAAATTATTTAATATTTTTATTTTTTATAAAATTCTTATTTTATTTATTATATTATTTATATTTTATATAAAATTTTTATTTTTTTTTTATTTTATATAAATTTTTTTTTTTATTTTATTTAAAATTTATTAATAATATTTTATTTTTTATTTTTAAAATATTTAATTCTTATTTATATATTTTTTTTAATTATATTTTTTTTTTTTAATTTATTTATCATTTTTATAATTTTTTTTTATAAATAATTTTTTGTTTTTTATATATTTTTTTATTAATTATTTTTTATATTTATATTTTAATTTTTTTTTATTATTATTTATTTTAATTTTATGTCTTTTTTATTTTTTATTAATTTTATATTTTTTTTTATTAATTTAAATTTTTTTTATTTTATATTTTATTTAAATTTTTATATTTTATTTTAAATTTTTTTTTGATCATATTTTTAACTTATTTTTTAATTAATTTTCTTTTTCTTATTTTTATCTTTAAAAAAACTATTATTTAATTTTTACTTATTGTTTCTAAATTGTTATTTAATTTATTATATATTTATTTTTTTTTTATTATTTTTTTAAATTTAAATTTTTTTATAAATTTTTTTTTTTATTTGTAATAATTTAATTTATTAATTGTTTATATTTTTGTTTATTATTTTTACTATTAATTTATATTATATATTTGTTTATTTTATTATATTTTTATTATTTTATTATATTATAATTTTTTTATTTTTTTATTTTTTAATTTTTTATTATATTTACATTTTTTTTTTATTTTTTAAAAGTAACTATATTATATTTTTTTTTACTATTTAATTATTTTTTTTAATTTTTATATTTCTTAAACTATTTTTTATTTTTTTAATTTTAAATATATTTTATTTATAAATTTTTATTTATATTTTTTTTTTTATTATTATTTTATTTTAATTTATTATTTTTAATTTTTTATTTTATTTATAATTTTTATTATTAAATTTAATTATTTTATATTTTAAATTTTTTTTAATTTATTAATTGTTTAATATTTAATTATTTTATATTTTAAATTTTATAACTTTTAAATTTATTTTAATTTTATAAATTATTTTAAGAATATTTTATCTTATTTTTTTTTTTATTTCATGATAATCTTTATAATTAATTTTAAGTTTTTAATGTATATTTAATTATTAATTTTATGTTTATAATTTTTAATTATATATTATTTTTTATTTTTTATGTTATTTAAAATAATTATTAAATTTTTTAATTTTACTACAAAATATAATTTTTTTTATATTTGTAAAATTTATATTTATTCTTTAATATGTACATTTATAATTATTTTTAATTTTTAAAGTTATTATATTATTTATTAATTATTTAAATTTTTTAATTTAATTATTAAATTTACTATTAATATTATTAATTTTATTTTTATCTTATTTTATTATTTTATTTTCTTAATTATTTTTTATTAATTAAATTTTAACTATTTTATCAAGAAGGATTATATATTTTTTTATCATTATATAAATTTATAAATTTTTTTTATAATTAATTATTATTTTTTTTTTATTTATTTTAAATATTTTTTTTTTTATTAATATTTATGTATTAATTATTAATTAATATTTTTATGTATAATATGATTATATCTTTTATATTTTATTTTTATTTTAAAACTATTGCTAATTAATATATATTTTTAATTAATTTAAGTATATATTATATTATATTTATAATTAAAAATTTTTTTATTATTTATTTTATTTATAATTTAATAATATTTATTTATTCTTTTTTTTTTATTTATAATTATTTTATTTTTTTAAGTATTTTTTATGTATTAATTATATTAATTTTTTTTTTTTTTAATTTTAATTTTTTAAATTTTTTTTTAATTTTTCTATTTATATTATAATATTAATTTTATTATCTTTAATTATTTTATTTATTTTTTATTTTATAATTTATTATTTATTAAATATTTATTCTATTAAAATTATTTTTTTATTTTTAATTTAATTTATTTAATTAAATTATTATTATAATTAATAATTAATTAATAAATTAAATTTTTAATATTTTATTAAAATTAAAACAAAATATTATTTATAAAAAAAAAATAATATAAAATTGAAATTTACTTTAAAATATATTATTTATAATTTAATTCTTTATAAAATATTTAAATTTTTTTTTAATTAATGTCTTTGTATAATTAAATTATAATTATATATATTTAATAAAAAATAAATTTAAATTATTACTTTATTTATAAATATTACATTATATTAATAATTTATAAAATTTGATAACTAATCTTTATAATTTAATATATTATAATTTATATAAATCATTTTATAATATTATTTAATATATTAATAATATATTTTTAAAAAAATAAAATTTTTTCTTTTTTTTTAAAAATTATCTATTAATTAAATTATTTATAACTTTTTATAATTTATATTATAATAATAATTTTTTTTTTTTATATTTCTTTTTATTTTTTTACTTAATTAATTTTAGTTCTAAATTAATTATTTTTTTTTTATTTTTTATATAATTTTTATTATAATTTTTATATTTATTAATTTATTTTTTTTTATTAATTAAGATTATTATAAGTTATTTATTTTTTTAATTAATAATAAATTTATTTATATTTAATTAAATTAATTTATTTATTAATATTATTATAATTATTTTATTTTTATATTTTTTTCAAAATTTTTTTATACTTTTTTTATTTTTTATTTTATTAAATTAATTTATTTTATTTTTTATTTAATAGGGTTTTTTTTTTATTTTTTAATATAATTAAACTATTAAAATTAATATTTTTTAAAAAATTTTTTATTTATTTATATTACATTTTGTTTAAATTTCTTTTTTTTTTTTATTTATAAGTAATTTTATATTTATTTTATTTTTTTTATTTAAATTATTTTTTATATTTTTATTTTTTTATTATTTATTTTTAATTAATTAATACTTATTAATTATTATTTATCTTTAATGTATTTTATTTTATTTAAATTTTTTTTTATTTATTTTTTTAACATATATTTACTATTTATTTTTTAATTTTTTTTTTTTATAATATTAAAATTTTATTTAATTTTAATTTTCTTTTATATTTATTTTTAAAATTTATATTTTTTGTTATTTAAATTTTTTTTTTTTTTTTTTGTTTTATTTAATTTTAAATTATTTAATATCTTCTTTTAATATTTATTATAATTATTTATTAATTATATTTTATTTTAATAATATTATTTTTTTATTTTTATATTTAATTTGATTTAAATTTTTAATAATTGTTAATTTTTATTTATTTATTTTTTATTTTTGATTTTTTTTTTTTCTTTTTTTATTTAATTTTTATTATTATTATTATATAATAAATAATTTATAATTATTTCTTTTTTATGTTTAATTTACTTTTTATTTATTTAATTATTTTTCTAATTTTATTTTATTTTTAATATTATTTTAAAATGATTATTTTTATATATTTAATTATTAAATATTAAATTTTAATTTATTTTTTAATATATTCTGTGTATATTATTTTTAATATTTTTTTATTAAATATATTTATTTTTTATATTTATTTATTTTATTTTTATATTATAATTGTTTTTTATATTTTTTTTTATATTATTATTTTAATTTTTCTTTTTATATTTATTTATTTATTTATTTTAAAATTTTATATTTTAATTTATTTATTTGTAAAATAAATAAATTATTATTTATTAATATTAAAAAAAATTTAATTTAAATAATATAATAACTTTTATATAATATAATATAAATTAATATAATAAATTATTTGTATTTTTTACATTTAAATCTTTATTATTATGTTTCTTTACTTATATTAATATTATAATATAATATATTATTTAAAAGAAAAAAAAAAAAATTATAACTAATATTATTTTTTTATTATTATTTAACTTATATTATATTTTGTCTTTCAAATTTATTATAGTTAAAACTATATATAATATTTTATTTCTAATATTATAATTTTTTTTTTTTTTTTATATTTATTATTAAAATTAAATTTTTTATTTTTTTTTTTTTTTTATAATATTTATATTAAATTTCTATTTTTCAAATTTATTTAATTAATTTTATTTTTTTAATAACTTATATTATTTATTTTAATATAATTTATTTAATAAAAAATAAAAATGTAATAAATATATTTAAATTAAATATATTTTTTTATTTTTTTTTTTTATATAATTATTAAATTTTTAAATTGTATGTTATTTTATAAATTTATTATTTATAATTTTAATATTTTATTAATTATTTTTTATTTTTATTTAAATTTTAAATAAATTAAAATTTTATTTTATATTTAATATTATTATAAATAATAATTATGTTAAATAAATTTTTTTTAAACATTATATAAATATTAAAAATTCTTATATAATAATAAATATTATATTTATAATATTACTTTTATTAATTAATTTATTTTACTAATAAATTTTTTTTTTTATATATAAATTTTTTTATTATTTATAAAAATATTATTTTTTATTTTTTTATTTTTATTTTTTTATTTATTTTTTATTATTTTTTTATCTTATTTATTTTAAATAATTTTTATAATTCTTATTTTTAATTTTTTTTTTTTTTAGTTTAATTAAAATAATTTTATTATATTATTTGTATTTTATTATTAAATAAATATTTTAATTTTTTAATATTATAAATATTTTTTATAAATTTTTATATATAAATATATTTTAAATTTTTAATTATTAATTAAATTTTATTTTAATTTAAACATAATTGTCTTCATGAAATTCAATATTATTTAAAAATTTTTTTATTTTTTATTATTCTTTAATTATTTATATTTTTATTTTATTAATATAATTTTAAAATTTTTTAATTAGTTTTTTTATTTTAAATTATTAAATTATAAAATATTAAAAAAAATTAAATTATAATTTAATAATATTATTTATTTTTTAATTTTTTTTTATTTATATACTTTTTTTATTTTATTAAATTAATATATAGATGTATTTATATAAGTTTTTTTTATATTCTTTTTATTAATAATAAAATAAATTATATTTTATTAAATTTATAAGAATAAATTTTATATTTTTAAATATTAATTTTTTAATAATTTTTTAATATAATTTTAATCTAAATTTATTATTTTAAATAAATTTATTATATAATATAATAAAAAATAATCTTTAATATTATTTATAATATAAAATTATTAAAAATTATATTTAATATTTTTTATTTAAATCTTTTAAAATTATTATTATAAATTTTTTTTTTATTATTTTTTTTTAAATTTTTTAATTTTTTTATTTTATTCTTTTTTATCTTTAATTTTAAAATGTTTTAATTTAATATATAAACTTATTTTTTTTATTATATTATAAAATCTTTAATTTTTGTTTAATTAGTATTTATTATTATTCTTTATTTAATTTATTAAAATAAATGTTGTTTTTTTTAAATTTATAAATTTTATTTTTTAATCTTTTTTATGTATTATTTATTTATTTATATAATAATAATATTTATTTAATTTTTTAATATATATTTTAAAATTAATATTTATTTTATTTTATTTTATTTAATAATATTTTTATATTATGTATTAATTTTTTTAACTATTTTATAATTTTTAATACTTTATATTTTTAATTTAAATTTATTATTGATAGTTTTTTATAATTTTAATAAATATTTAAATTATTATTAGTTTAGTTTTTAAATTATTTAAAATATATTTTAATATTTTTAAACATAATTTTATTAATTTAATTTATTTTTTATTTTTTTTTTTATTATATTTTTATAATCTAATATTCTTTTTATCTAGCTTAAATATAAGTTTTTAATAATATTTTAATTATTTAAATTTTTTATTAATATAATATTATTATTAAAAATTATTTTAATTTATTAATTTATATTTAATTTTTATTTTTTATTTTTTTATTTATTTATTCTTTAATTATTAAAGTTTTTTTATTTTTATAAAATTAAATTTATTAATAATATTTATTTTAAATTATAATAATTTTTTTTTTATTGTTATATAATATAAATATTATATAATTTATTAATACTATTTTATTCTTTTAAATTAAAACATTTTATTCACTAATAATTTACATTTTTACATATACTTTTATTATTTTATTATTTATTATTATTACTATAATTTTTTTATATTTTTTTATAATATAATTATTTTATTAATAAAAAATTAATTAAATTATATTATTATTTTTTGTTTTTTTGTTAAAATTTTTTTTAAGTTTATATAAAATAATATTTTTTTATTATATTTAATATTTTTTTTATTTGTTAATTTTTATTAAACTAATTTTTTTTTTTTATATTTTATATATTTTTTTAATTTATAATTTTTTTTATAATAATATTATTTATTTATTTTATATATTTTAATATTTTTATATTTATATTTTTTTTAATATATATAAATTATAACTTTATTTTATTATTTATTTTTACTTATTTTTATTTTAATTTAATTATTTTAAAAATTTAAACATAAATTTATTTTAATAATTTAATAATTTAATATTATTTTTTTTAATTATTATATTATAAATTAAAATTTTTTTTTTTTTTACAATAAATAATTATATTTAATTTGTTTTATTTTTATTATTTTTTATTATTTTTGATCATTTATTTTAAAAATATATTATTGTATTTTATTATTATTTATTAATTTATAATCTTTTTAATAAAGTTTTATATCTTTTTTTTTTTTATTAAAATTTTAAATTTTTAATATTTTCTTTATATTTTTTTATTATTTTTATTTTAAGTTATATTTTTAAATTTTTAAAATAAATTTAATTTAAATTTTTTATTTATTTTTTATTATTTTATTATTTTATTTTTTTTTAATTAATCTTTAATTTATATTTTATTTTTATTTCTAATTAATATTAATCTTTTTTTTAATTGATTAATAATTTATTTATTTTTATATAATATTTTCTTTTTTATTTATTTTTTATATAATATTTTTCAAATATTATAATTATAATTATATTTTTTATTTATTTATTTTTTTAATTTTTATCTTTTATTATTTAATTTTTTAATTTTTATTTTTTATTTTATTTTAAATAATTTTTTTTGTATTATTTATACTAAAAATTTTTTTTTTATATTTTTATAATATAATCATAATTTTTATTTAAAGTTTTTTTTTATAAATATTATTAATTATTTTAAATTATTTAAAATAATTAAATATTAATATTATTTCTATTATAATACATATATAATAATTTTAATTTATTTTTTAATAATTTTTGTATAATTTAATTTTTATTTTTTTTTTATAATTTATTTATTATTATTTTTTTTTTTTTTTAATTATTAATTTTGTAATTTTATTATAATTTTTAAATTTTTTATATTATAGTTATTTTATTTAATTTTTTAATATTAATTTAATTATTATAAAATAAAATTTTTATTATTATTTTATATATATAGTTTTTCAATAATTTTCAAATTTTTTTTAATAAAATTATATATTTAACTTTTTTTTTTAATTAATTTTTTATTAATTTTATCTATTAAATTCTAATTTTTAAATTTTTTATTATATTTCAAAAGATTTTTTAATTTTTTTATTATTTTATTTTTATATTTATATTTTTTTTTATTTTATTTTATTTAATTTTTTTATTTTTTATTTATATTTTATATTTTTTATTTTTTTTTTTTTATTTTTTTTTTATAATTTTTTATTTTATTAAAATATTATTTTTTTTATTTATTTTAATTTTATTTTTGTTATTAATTATAATTTATTTTTTTTTTATTTTTTTTATTTTATATATTTTTTTTATTTTTTTTTTTTTTATTTTTATTTATTTTATTTTTTATTTAACTTTTTTTTATTAATTTTATTTTTTTATTATTTACTTTTTATAATTATATTAATTTAATTTTATTTTTTTTTTTTAAATATTCTTTTTATTAAATTTATATTTTTAAATAAATTTTTTTTAATTTTAATATTAAATATATTTTATATTATATTTTTTTATTTTATTTATTTAATTTATTATTTAAATTATAATTTAATTAACTATTTTTTATAAGTTTATTTAATTATATTATTTAAATTTTAAATTAAAAGTTTATTTTTTTTTTGTTACAATATTTTTTTTTAATATTAATTTTTTATTTAAATATTTTAATTTTTTAAGTTATTTTTATTTATATTTTAAAATATCTTTAGTAAATTATATCTATTTATTTTTTTTAAATATAATTTATTATTATTAATTTTTTTCATTTTTTTTTTTTTCTAATAAATTTTTTTTTTTTATATATTTTTTATTTTTTTTTTTTTATTTATTTTTATTTTTTATTTAATATTTATTTTTTTTTTTTTTTATTTTTATAATTATTATTAATTTATTTATTTTTTCTTATTTTTTAACTTTTTTTTTATTATTTTATTTATTTTAATTTTTGTATACCATATAATAAATTTAATTTAATATATATTTATATTAGTTTTTAATATATATTTTTTTTATTTTTAATTATTAGTTTTTTTTATTATTTTTTTTTATAATTAAATTTTAATATCTTATTATTTTATAAATTAATTTTTCTTATAATGTTAAATTATAAAATTTTTATTTAATTATAATAATTATAAATAATTTTTTTAATATTTAAATTAATTGATATTGTGTATTTTTATTTTATTTTTTTTTTATTCTATAATTTTAATTTTATAATATATTAAAATTTTTATATTTTAATTATATTTTTTTTAAATTATTTTTTTTTATTTTTTTTTATTTTTATATTATTTTATTAGTTTCTATTTGTTTTTTAATATTTATTTATTTTTATATAAAAATAATTATTTTAAATATTAATATAATTATATAAAATATCTAATTATTTTAATTTATTTTTTTTATTATTTATAAATTTAAATTTTTAATTTATTTAATTTATATTAAAATTCTATTAATAAAATATATTTTTTTTATTATATTTTTATTTTTTTTTTTATATTATTAATTTTTTATTATTATTTTAATAATTTAATTTATTTATTTTATTATTTATATTTTTTTTATTATTTTTTTAATTTTAATAATTCTTTATATATAATTTTATTAAAATTTAAATAATTTATTTTTATTAATTATATTCTTATTTATAATTTTTCTTTATTAAAAATTATTAAATATTTATGATTTTTTATATTTTTTATTATTGTATTATTTTTTTTTTATATTATAATTTTTTAATTTTTTTAATTTTAAATGTTTTTTTTATTTACTTTATTTTATTTTTTTAATCAATAAATAATTATTTTAAATTTTTATAAATTTTAATTTTTTTATATATTTCTTATTTTTATTAATTTTTTTTTTTATAATTTTTATTATTTTTATTTTTATTTTTATTTCTTAATTTTATTTAACTTTTAAATAATATACTATTATAATTTTTTATATTTTTTATTACATATATAAATTTTTTTTATTATTTCATTTATTTTAAATATAAAATTAACAAAAATATAAAAATATTTTAAATATTAATTTATGCAAATTATTTTATTAAATTATATTTAAATTAATATTTAAATATTTAATTTTAATAATATATATTAATTTATTTTTTATTAATTTATTTAATATTTTTTTATATTAATTAATTTTAAAAATTTTTATCTTATCTTTTTTATTAAATTATTTAATTTAAAATATTATACTTAATAATTTTTTTTTATAATATTTTTATAATTATTTTATATTTAATTTTTTATTAAATTTATTTTTTTTTAAATTATCTTTATATCATTATATTTATTAAATATTAATTTTTAATAATTTTTTATTTTATTTTTTTTTATTTTTTTATATTTTTATTTAATTTATTTAAATTTTTAAAACTTTATATTTTTTTTTTTTTTTTTATTTAATTTTTTTTTTTATTAATTTTATATATAATTATTTATTTTTTTTTTTTAAATAATTTTCTGTTATTTTTTTTCTTTTTTATATATTTGTAATGTTATTAAATTAAATTTATTATTATTTTTATATTATTTTTTTTTTTTTATTAACATTTAAAATTAATTTTATAATATTATTTTTTTTATCTTTTTTAAAGTATTATTTTTTTTTTATTATAATTTTAAATTTTTTTTTTTATTTTTTTTTTTTATAGTTTTATTAATGTTTATATTTTTTTTTAATTTATATTATTTTATTTTAAGATATTAATATTTTTTATTTTTTATAATTTATAATTTTTTATAAATAATTTTTTTTTTTTTATTTATTTAAAATATTTTGTATTTTTTTGATATAATTTTATATTTATTTTTAAATATATTTTTATAATTTAATTAAATTAATTTTTTATTTATTAGTTTGTATTTTATATTAATATATTTTTACTTCTTATTTTATTTTATATATTAATAATTTAAATTTTCAAATTTTTAATAAATAATTTTTTAAAATTATTTTTTATTTTTTTATTTATAATTTTATTTTTTTATTATTATATTAATATATCTTTTATTTTTTCTTTTTTTTTTTTATGTTATTAAATCTTATATTTTTTTTAATTTAAATTTTTTGTATATTAATTTAAATTTTTAATTTTTATATATTTTTTTTAGTATTTTTTTTTATTATATTAATAAATTTAATAATTTTTAATTTTTTTTTCCTATTTTTAATATTTTTATATTATTATTTTTAATAATTAGGCACTTTTAATTTTTTTATTTTTCTTTATTCTTTTTTGTTTTTATTTTATTTTATTATTTTTTATTATTTTTTTTATTTAATTTTTTATTTATATTAAATTCTTTTTTAAATTTAAATTATTTTATGTTTTCTTAATCTATATTATTTTTGTAAATTATTTTTAATTATTTTTTTTTTGTTATTATTTAATTATTTTTTTTATATTTTTTATTTATATTTTGTATCATTATTATTTTTTTCTTATGTTTATTAAATTTAAAATTTATAATATTTTAATTTTTATTTAAAATTTAATTTTTTATTTCTATTATTATTAATTTATTTATGTTATTTTTATTATTATTTATAATAAAAGTAATTTTCTTTATTAATATTTTATATTATATAACAATTTTAATTTTTTTATTTTATTTTTATTTTTTTTTTATAATTTTTTTTTTTTTATATTATGATTATTTATTACTTTATTTTTATTACTTTTTTTTATTTTTTTTGTTTTTATATAATTTTTTAATTTTTTTTTTTATAATATTTCATTTTTATAATCTTTATTTTTTAATTAATTTATTTTTTTTTAATTATTATATTTATTATTATACTTAAATTAAAAAAAATTTTTTTATTTTTTTAATATATTTTATTATTTAATAACTTTATAAATATAACTTTATATTATTTATTTTTTTAATTTATTTATTATATTATTTTCTAATTTTTTTTTTTTTTATTATTTTTATTTTTTTTATTTTTTTTTTTAACTGTTATTTATATTTATTTTTTTATATTATTTTATTATTATTAAATGTTTATTATTTATTTAATTTTTAATATCTTAAATATTTTTAAATTGTTAATAAAATTATTATTTTAATTTTTTATTTTTATATAATATTTATTTTATAATATTAATTTGTAATTAATTTATATTTTTTATTTTATATCTTTTTAATTTTCTATTAATTGTAATTATATTTTTTATTATTATTATTTATTTTTATATTTTTTTATTTTTTTTTTTTTTATTTATATTTGTAAATTTTTATTTAATTTTTTTTCTATTATTTTTATTTTTTTTTTATTTTATTATTATTTTTTTTTATATTTATATATTTATAATTTATTTATTTCTAATTATTTTTATATTTAATATTTATAATTTTTTTTTTTTATAATTAGTTTTATTAATTACTTTATTATATTTTAATTGTATATATTTTGTAATTAAATATTATTATTTAATTTACTTAAAATATTTCTTAAATTTTATTTTTATTTAATTAATTTATTTTTTTTTTTTTTTTTACTTGTTTTTATTTCTATTTAATAATATATTATTTATAAATAAATTTAATTTATAATCTATTAAAATTTTTTTTATTATTTTATTTTTTTTTATTTATTTTTTATAAAATTTTTTTATATTTTTTTTTTATAAATTTTTATTTTTATATTAGTTATTTTTAAATTATATTATATTATTTTAGATTAATTATTATTTTTTATTATAATTATATTTTATTTTATTTTTTTTTTATTAATAATATTTAAATTTATTTTATTTTTATCTTTTTTATAATATTTTTGTTAACTTAATTATAATATAAATTTTTAGTTTTTATTTTTATTTATTTTATTATTAAAAATTTATTAAATAAATAATAATTTAAATTTCTATTTTTTAATTTTTTTAATTTATATATATTATTTTTTTTTTATAAATAAATTATTTATTTATTTATTTTTTTTTATATTTTTTTATTGAATTTTTTTTATTTTTTATATATTATTATATCTATTATATTTTTTTAATATTTTATTTTTAATTTTTATTTTTTTTATTTTTAATTTTTTTTTATAAATTTATTATTATTTTTTTAATATTTTAATTATATTATTTTTATTTAAAATTTTTATTTAAAATTTTTAATGTTTATAATATAAATTTTTTATTAATTTTTTTTATTTATTTTATAATTTTTTTTTTTTAATTATTTATATTTTTATATTTTATTTTTTTTTTTTATTTTTTAATTTTTTATATAATATTTTTTTTTTTTTTTTAATTATTTTTAATTTTTATTATTAATTATTAAATTAATTTAAATTATTTTTTTTTTTTTATTAAATTTATTATATTTTTTTTTTAGTATTTTTTTATAGAAATTATATTAATTTATTAAATTTTATTTATATTTGTTTATTTCTTTTAAATTAATTTTATCTTTTTTTTTATATTATATAATATATTTATTTTTATTTTATAATCCTTTTTATTTTTTTATTATTTATTACATTAAATTTTATTTATTAATAATAAGTTATTAATTATACTTATTTTATATATATTAAATATAAATATTATTATATTTTTATTGAAATATTCTTTTTTAAAATTTAAAATATTAATTAATTCAATTTTTATAATTTATAATATATATTTTTTTAAATTGTTATTTAATTATTAAATTATTTTTATTATATAATATATAAAAGAATTAAAAAAAATATTATATTTTATTTTTTAATATTTAATTAAATATAACTTTTTTTAAAAATTATATACATTATTTTATTTAAATATTTAATATAATAATTTATTAAATTAATTAATTTATTTTATTTTTTTTAAAAATATTTTTTTTCTCTTTTATATTAATTTTTAATTAATTTTTATTTATAATTAAATTTTATCTTTTCAAATTTATTAATTTTATTAATATATATTTGTAAAATATTTTTAATTAATTTTATAATTTTTTACTTTTTTTATCTATTAAATTAATTTTATATTATAATATATATTTATTTTTTTTTATAAATAATATTATTTATTATTTATATTTTAATTATTATTAATATTATATTAATCTTTTATTTTTTTTTTATATTTTTAATTTTAAATATATTTTATATAATTTATTTATATTTTTTATTTAATTTATATTAATTTTTTAATTTATTAATATTTTAAATTAATTATTTTTTTTTTTATATTTTTTTTTTAATAATTATTTTAATTTTATATTTTATTTTAATTTATTAAATTTAATTTTATTTTTATTAATTAATTTTAATTAATATATTTTTTTAATATTATAATATAATTATTTTTAATTAATTTTTTCATTTTTTTTTATTATTATATTAATAATTTTTAAAAAAATTATTTAATTTCTTTTTTTATAATATTATAAAGAGTATGACCCCTTCGTCTTGATTAGGGGTGAGAAATTAAAAAAGTATATTTTATCTAATATGAAACAAGCCCTTCCATTTATTTGGATCATCTTGATTTAAAAAAGCGCAAGCTGATTGTTTTTTCACCCATAATTTATTTGAAAATAAATTAAGTGCTCAAAAAAAAAAAAAAAAAAAAAAAAAAATCATAATTATGAGCGGGTATAACACCTCAGGATCATAAAGGGAAAAAACAGAACAAAAAGGAAAACAAACTGTTCATTAGGCAGTTATCAGAATGCATTGGTTGTTCAACACTTTTAACATGCCCAATACAATGAATACTATCAATGAATAAACAATTTTGTGCCCATAAATTAGATATAAACATAGCTTCCCACAACCTCCCACCCCCCCAAACAAAAAGGGAAAAAATGTTTTGCACAATGTTATGTTTCCAACACTGGCGTAAATCCCGGGGGGGATGGGGGGGATACATCCCCCAGATTTTGAGGAGGGGGGGGGGGATGCCCTGTACAAACATCCCCCCCCCCAGTTTTCAAGAAAGAAATGGAAAAAAAAATAACTACATAATCATGATAATTGTGTTATGGTTAAAATAGCGCTTTTAATACTACAAAGTGCCTCTTTTTAACTCCAAAACCCCAAATTTTTCTTTGCTCGTCGCTATGCGACCAATCGCACTATAGTAAACAATCAGTAGGCTAAATAAAAAAGGTTTGATCCAATGCCCTCGTCTGGGGACAAACCTTTGGAAAGGGTGTTCTCGACAATACAAAAACATTAATGTAGTTGTGTACGGACTAGGTGATGGAAGCTTGGGGCCTGCAGTCCCAAAAATTTCATAGCAAAGATTGTGATTTGTTTTTATCACCGGTCTTTAACAAAGCATCATCTACACGTAAAAGAAAATTGTAATCTC
>CALNVZ010003566.1:0-12294 GCA_940671915.1 Paracentrotus lividus | reverse complement strand
AAATCATAAACAATAACGCTATAGCCCTATGGTGACTTCTATAGCTAATACAGCCGTGTGCAAGGGCTTCAATTCTCACCTCTAAGTTGACTTTTACTGAAGTAAATCTGCAAAAAATGGTAGCATTCTTTCAGATAGGATATGTCTAGTTGAATATAAAAATATTTTGATTTTTCGAATTCACCTACAATACAGTCACACACGCCTAATACCACCAAGAACAAAAATATTCGTTCGACCCAACCCTTCCGAAAATTTAAACTTTGTGAACAGCTGATAGACAAAATGTGTGCATATATCAATTAGAAATGTTATCGGAAGGGCATTCATAAGCTCGTTGCTAAAATGGAGAAATTAATGTTAAGGCTTGCACTTAATATTAGAAGCGCAAGTTGATATCAATTTTCTTATTTTGACTGCCAATTAGTCAGTTTCGGCATGAGGGGCGCTATATCGATTTTTTTTTTAAATGACGGTAAACAGCTATTTTTCTTGTCTAATTAATAAGGAGAGAGTAATTGTCTATCCGACCAATGACCAATCACCGAGTGAATTTAAGGTGATTTTTATATAAATTTATTCAAACCTCCAAATACAAAAAAGTCTCATGAGATGAAATACAGTGTGGCGCCTCAACCTCCCGGATATCGGGTACGACGGAACACCGCCATACTGACAACCTCCGCTACCAGGGTAACGACGAGCACATCATGACACTATGAATGTCATCGCAAAGACCTCCCGCCATGCCGCTGGATCGACTACGCACAACGTAGGTATATGAAACAATGAAACGAAACCAGAATAATACAAATGAACAAAAAATGAATAGAAACAACACGTCAAACATCGAGAGACAAAGGTGCTATTGATTAAACTCCAATTAACTCAATTGATCTACTAAGTTTTCGCAAAGTACACCTACAAAGATTTAAATACACAATAGAAGATGTAGAGGATGGTAGAATCGGGAAACGGTGCCTTGAGACATTGACTATGTTACATACAGAAATAACTAAGATGTCAAAACTTCTTGCAAAAACTGGCGCAAGGAGAATGGTCAAATAGTGAACAAATGTACTTTTCGCGGCAAAGTAGTGGGTCTTTTAGGAACCCAGAGACGTATAAGCCGTTATAACCGAGCGGTTAGTGTTGTAATACAATTATTGTTAATACAGGGTTCAATGGAAAAGAATGTCAGATGGTACATCACAAAATCTAATAGAAAATGAAATATAATGATACTAACAAGTATGATAGTACATCTCAATAATAAGGAACGAGATCGTAGCTGCAAACTGACATGAGTGAAAAGAAACCGCTGTTGAGAAAGGGCGTATGAATAGTATGAATAGTAATGTTCTAGCTGATCTAAATGTGTTTTGTCATAAGGGCCCTACTGAAGAGAAGTATGATATATGTATTGGAATATAAAGAGTTAAAAGTAGATTCAGGGAATAGAAGTACTTCTAAACTAGAAAACTGAAGATTTAATTAAGAAACCTGCTTAAATCATATATTATATGCCTAGCAGAAACGAAGATTGGCTCAGGTGACAATATTCTATGCCATATTGAGGATTGCTCTAAAAACAACCCATAGAAAACGAAATAAAAAAGCGAACGCATGATTCTGGTGGTCTAGCAATAAATGTAAAACAAGGATAAACAAGCCTAAATTTCCTGGTGAAAAGTAGTCGAGTATGCATGGGATTAAATTGGAGAAAAGGCATCATATTTATTAGAGATATATTATCTGTTTTTCACATTAACCAGAGAACTTCAACGCTATCATCGGAATAGATATCATAGAACAAATCAAGATGAATTCTTTCAAGAGGCAGGGACAGTGTCTCTAATAGGTATTTTAATGGACACAATACAGATATCTGACCAGCCTATGAATATGTAACGAAAGGCTAGAGCAATAATCCACAATGCTTACAGAACATGAGTATTGATTCAAGGAAAGGAGAACCAAGATGTAGACCACCCAAACAGGGAAGGATGTCTTGACTGTGTAGTATGCGATGTAGGATATTAATGGACGGAAATTGGGAGTATGTTAGTAACTTCAATGTAGGAGCAAATGGAATACGAAGTGTATAGATTATTGCATTGCAGTTGTGAAATTCGATCAATCACTTTTTTCATGTATTTACCACTAGACAATATACAGATCATTGCCCAATTGAATTGAAGTGTCTGGGCATACATCATGATCGACCTGATCACACGACGAAAATGCAAAACGAACTAATCCCGTCCCAGATACATACAACTGGCAGGGACATTCAGTCTAGAGAACAATTTGAAACGGCCCTTAACTACCTGAAACAAAAAGAATTAAAGCATTCAGAAATAGATTATAATGAGAACGAATCGATCATGGCAGTTGATCGACTTAAAGTGTATTCACTGGACATGGCTAATGCGGCAGAATACCGAAACAATGTAAAGAAAAAGTAAAGAAAGAAACAAACGAATTAATTGTGATAGAGAAACCAAGCTTTGCAGAAAGAGTAGAAAGCTATGAGAGAGTCAGCAAAACATTTGACAGGCAATTGCGAAATAGATATTACGCGTGCAAATATCAAGACAGGCTAAAGGACATTTGAAGGAAAAAGAATATAGTGGAAAAGACAGAGAATTAGAGTACGACACTAATAGATTGGTGGAATATTTGATAATTCAATGATCACACTCGAAAAGAACATTCCGGGGGAGATCCGCCGTAGATGGTACAACTACTTCGTAAATCTCATGAATAAAAAACGCTTGAGAGAATCATTAATAATGAGGATCAATAAGAAAGAGGACTTCAAAAACTTTTATTACCCTTCCGAAGTATTAAATGTATTCAAAATCTCAAAACACTAAAGCCTGGATGATTCTATTTTATGAATGCTGAAGCAGGAGTATCATTCACCAGTTAGCAAAAGTCTTTACATGATATTAATACGGTAGTTTCGGGAGATGTCGGGCTTGTTTCCATTTCAAAACAGCTGTAAATCTGAGCCCGGCAAATTATAGAGGATTGTCTGTCGAGCTCGTGGAAAGCGTTTTGCAGTATCTAAATAGACGCTAGTAACTACCTTACAGAAAATAAGAGTATGAAGTTAATCTCAAATGTTCAGGAGGACAAAGAACATCAGATCAGTATACTTTACTCTAAACGATTATTATATCGTAAGAACAATATCGTAACGAAGAAAAAGTAATTTTTTGCGCTCAGGGCTTATCCAGGTTTCCATAGGGGGCGCCAATGGGGAAATTTTTATCGCCGTCAGGGGAAGGGGGGGGTTTTTTCTAATTCATATTTACATGAATCCAATTTTTTCAATATCACAAAAGTTACATAGTTCTCTATACCTAGACAATGTATTTGCGTAGAAACCTATTTATGTGTGATTATATACCCTTCTGATTGGAATCTTGCGGCGCGAAACGAGGTGCGAAAATGTTGAGGTTTTTAATTATATGAAATAATAAAGGGGATTTTCTAGTACTGAAAATGGTAATTTATTGTGTATATACCAATTTAGTATCCGCGAGCGCGAAGCCGCGAGCTGAATTTTAAAAGTAAAATTGGAGTATTATTGTGCATTATGATGGTATCAGCGAGCCCCGAGCGGCCGGAGCCGAAAATTTGGGGTTTAAATTTTTTAAGGTAAAATTTAGAACATTATTGTGCAATTTGATTTGGTGTCAGCGAGCGCGAAGCGCGAGTCCGAATTGGGTTTAGATTTTTTAAGGTAAAATTAGATTATATTGTGCATTGATTGGCGTCAGCGGTGCGAAGCGCGAGCCAAATATTTGGGTTTCAAAAATTATTGAAATTAATAAAGGGGTACTTTCAAATAAAAAATCCATGTGGCCAACTATGTTTTTCCCAGGAGGCCGAGGGCCCAGAGCAGAGGGTCAAGGGCCTCTTTTCTTTGTTGAAGTTTGAAACTTTAGTTTTAAATATTTTTACTTTTCTCACTAATGTATTTCTTTTTCTTAAAAAAGGCGTTTGAGCAAATGCAAATCAATATGAGAAAAGTCGGCCTCGTGGGCCTCCCACGTTAAAGGCCTTATTATGGTCGTTTTAGAACCAAATAAAAATCATACTTGTATCAACCTTTTGAGCGGGCTTAGTTTAATTAAACTTGTTTGCCTCTCCTTCCAGGTTTCGGGTGAAGAACGAGCTAGATTAAAAAATGAATGCGGATTGTGCAGAGTGAATTTTAGTGACAGCATGGGCAGGAAATGTTTCGGGTTGTTTCTTCCCTTTGTGTCCACGCCTTTTCTAGTTCGATTTGACAAAATAAAGACTGGAGACTGGCTTCAGGTAAATGTTCCATTCGGTCACTATTCGTGGAAAAGCATTTCTGCCTTTCTTCGAGAGCTGCACGGGTTTATCTTATATGACCTTTGGTTCTTGAATTGTCTTGAAATGAAAAAGCAGGTAGGCTCCATTCATCTGTTTATTAATTATTTCGAAAGTTGATTCGATCTGCTCTATGTCGTCGGTAGAAAGTGAGGCAATTTCAATCGGTAATCCTCTCGAAATCTTCTCCTTCAGTTTCGACACGATTTTTTGTAAGCTCTTCTTTGGACCTTTTCCAAGTGACTGGATCTTTCAGCATGGATGCCAAATTGGAACAGTACTTAAAGATGGTCGAACCAGGGACTTCTATACAGCAACTTAAAGCTCTTAGGCTCAGTGAGAAAAGGTGCGTTGATGATTCCCATTTCTTGTTTCCTTGCAGAGCTATCTGTCGACATGTGAGAGAATTTGCAGTTTATCATCAAATGTAACTCCCAAGTCCTTTTCACAATGGCTCATTTGGGACAGCGCTGTCGACACTTAAGTCGGATCAAGTGAAGTTCTTCTTTCCAATTAATGGACAACTTTGCATTTTCCATCGTTTAAAACGGAAGCTGCCACATGTTATTGCCACTGAAACAATCAGGTCGATTTGGAGTGATCGATGATCTTGAATGTTATTCACTCAGCATATTTCGCGAAATTGTACAAGCATCACCTTATTGCCTTTCTTCTTTCTTTTTCTTCTTTATCTTTCCCTTTTCCTTCTTCCCCTTTTTCCTCCTTTTTTTTTTTTTTTAGTCGCAATAGGGGGGGCGCGGCGCCTGTTGCGCCCCTGTGCCCTGGATAGCAAGCTTCGATAGGTTGGAGAAAGGGTTGTTTTCAAATGTGACGTTGAATGGGGAAATTTTATAGCAAGATTGTATGAAAATTAAGACTAGTGTCAAATTAATGAAGGATTGGACGTAATGTTGAAACCAATCTGTGGAGTAAACGAGGGATGACATAACCCCCACTTACCTTTACCTGAACGATTACCACAATAACTGGAACAAGTCCCTATATCCTGTAGAATATAGAAAACAATTAAATGTTTATGTATGCTGATAATGTGTGAATCAAAAGTCGAAAAACGAATGCAGAACTTTATTGAAAGATTGATATATACTGTTAAAATTGTTCATTAGAAGTAAATATAAAAAGACAAAAATGGTAATCTGTAACAAAACGGAAGGAGTTGAAACATCATTTTTTCAAAAATAAACGATGAAAACGTAGAACAGAAAAAACAGCAACATATTTAGGGCCTTACCATTAATAATTGTGCACCTTCAATACGCATCCGTAAATTGTACACATATCTAAAAAGTAATACACTGTTCGTCATAAGGTGGAATATTTTTTTTCTGGCTCAGCGACATTATGTTGCTCTGGTTTAATTCTTGAATGGTGTTTGTCAACCGCTTTCACTTCTGGACTCGGGTATATCTGACGTTCCCTCACCCTTCCTGGGATTTTCTTCAAAAAATTGTACCCCCAGAAGATGCCATTCTTCGCTCATTTTTCTTATTTTGGGCTTTTTTTGTCACGCGACCACGAGGTCCTTCAGTCCTACCCAAAGGAAAAACGTCTAAGGTGAGATTTGTTATTGTTTTTAAATAAAATTAGAGATGGTTGGCTCGACTCTTTTGTTTAGGGAAAAGGGTCAATTTTATTTGATTGGGTTCAACATTGTTTATTCATTTTACACCATCACCCAGTGAAATTTAGTCTTCCTAATTGTACTGTAAAATCTCACAAACATAATCAAAAAAAATTTATCATAATGACTATTACAGCCTGTGTTCAATGTAACAAATTAAGGTGTAAAAGGATAATTTAAGGGTAAGGTGGTTTCCATTTTCTTTTGTTTTCACATAGATGGAATAATATCCGATTTTTACCATCTCGTTATCACTTAACCCCTCCCCTAGACAGAGACCTAGCCTGTTCTCAGAATATAGATTTACTTAAAAATATTAATCAATACCTTCAGTTACGTTCCTAGCTATAGGACTGAGCGGGGCTTGATCCGCCGGGAAACAAAAAGGGGCCCCCAGAATGAGAAAAATTGACCAAAAACTGGGCATCCATGGGGTTCACTAAAATTTTTTAGAAAAAGGTCCACGTGAAGGTGGCAAGAATTTCAGATAAGCCAGACTGTCCGAAAAGTAAAAGCTAGAACAACATATCAGAAATTAATAGTCAAGCAAAATCATGACTCGCTAGAGCGGCAAAAAATATCACCTTTATACGACAGGTATTGTAAACTTCTAAAATCTTCGGGTACTGTTCCCAACATGTAAAATGCAATGTGGTTAATTCCCATTTAAACCTATACTTTTTATGGTGCAGAGGTGGGTGCCTCATGTAATTTTGAAAAGCTTGCAGTTGAAAAGGGAATTCCAAAACATATTTGATCTATAGAAAGTGTTCAACTACAATGTTGAATGTATTTAGGTGTCATAAAGATTAGTAAATAGCATCTTAGCCGAGCTTGGATGCATACCATTAATCAAGTATCTGTCGATATACCACATATTGGGCAGTATTGCAACTTAGAAAAATCCATACTATATACTTTTCCAAGAAATAAATCAATGTTAAGCACCATTATGTTTTGCTTTTATCAATTCCAACCAGTTTAATCGATGTTGTACGGTAATATGGTTTGTTGCCTCTACGTCCTTCCAGCCGGATCTGTTTAATGTGTGGTAAGCTCGTTGAAGTTACTTTATTTAACTCGATCTTACTGTACCTGGTTTCCCATCCTTTCTTAATTTATTGTGTGGTGGCAGCTGGATTTGAACCTTGCCTGCATGCACACCGATGTTATGCAGCCTAGCAACAGTTGGTCGACATCCTTGTCGTGATAGGTATGAGCATAACATCAGTGCCGTGCTTTAGTCATCCGACTGTTCGCCCAGCGGATGTTAAATCGCTTCCTGGCCGAGCGAGAGGCCACGACTATACAGTAGTGTCTTATTTTAATTGTTTTTCTAATATTCTTTATGTCGTGAATCCAATTCAAATCCAGTAAAAGAAAGATAAATATGGACTGAAAATGATTTTGTCAGTCGTGATACAGATGATTTGTGTTGATTTCTTATGATTGTGCTAGTTGATTGATCACAGTATTATTGAGCCACCAACTCTTCCCAGTCATATTATTAGGGTACCTCATAGTTATTGGGCCTAACTTACCACCCCGTCCGAAGGCGGGCTGTACTCCACCACTCCATTTACAGCGGAATAATCAGCATGATGAGCGACTCAGGTGTTATACTGGTCATTTAACATCTAATGTTAAAGTGTTGTTGTAATCGGTCTTTTATGATGTTCACGCTAACAACGACTAAAAATGAAAGTATATAAAGCTCTTGACTTACCAAATGAATTCCATTGGCTGTCTCTTGTCTATCGTTGTGCCATCGCTGCCATTTTCTATTGACGTCATTTTACTGTGCGAAAGATGGCGAAGACAACGCACGCACGGAGAAATTACGTTGCATGACTCAATTTTCCTGTATTTTCTACATTATTAGTTGATACTTCATGTGAACATTCGAGATGTCACAATTCGAGGAAAAAACTTCAAAGATTTGATCAAGTGAGTATGAATTCAAATAACGTATTTTTGACCACGAAATTGTTCTTGTAATAGTATTTTTCAAAAACTTCGCCAAATATGTCTACTGTTTCGCATCCGTCGCTTCGCGACGGGGGTGGTCGGTATGTGGCCTAGTTATCAGCAGCCCCTTTATGTGCACAATCTTACAGTGTTTACTACTAGTATCCAATTTGAGTCTATGATGATTACAGTTCATTTTACGATCAACAATCAGTACACCAAAAGTATCCAAATCCCAGTGTTCAGTAAAATGGTTAACAACCTATGAGAGGATCACCTAGATAGTGATAATGAAGAATGATCCGAAGCAGGTATACACCAGTCTCCGATTTACTTATGATGATTATTAACCCGGATGATTACGAATATGAATATATAACAGTTCAATATACCTAGCTCCCAATGCGAAGGCCGTCAACCGTGTCTGAGTTAGTCATAATTCTCATGTAACTTTCAATGATCAATTCCAATCAGAATCGCCATGGGCCTGCTTCGCTCAAGTAGCTCGCCAATCGAAAATGCCCGCTTTGCCTTGAATCCAATCGGGCCCCACTTCACCATATTGTATATGCCCTTACTACCTGATCATGAAACACATATCACGAGCACGCGGGCTGAATTCCTTGGCTATGGTTTGATGATGTTGTTGTCTTGACCTGGTCATGAATGTAGTCCAGGCAGAGCAAGTTGTGAGTCACGCGTTCAATTTGTGGATCGTCCTCCGAAGATCCAGATGAGTTTCTTGGTTGCCTTGCAGACTTGTTAGAGTCAACAAGCACCTGTTAATCAGGGAGATTTCCACAGTTCACGAGTGGGTGAAAACCCAGGAATGATCTGCGCATTTTATGCGGCCAGCCCTGCTGTTATGCCTTCAGCAACTGGTTCCTTTTGTGAACGTTCATGGCAAATCATTGTGTCGTGCACTGTCAGTGGTGTCACAAGATAATTTAATTAGTCAGTCTACATTATGTGTTTAGGAGTTGATATTGTCTACTTCCAGTCTGTGTCCCTACGACCAATTCCTCGCCTTGTGATCATAGGAAAGGACTTGCCTAATATTCACAAGGATGATCAGAAGTTCCTGCTTTTAAGGATTAGTTGTCGAGTCTTGATTTCTTGCAGGCTGGAATTCCATTCATGGAATGCACGAGTGTTCATCGTCCGTCTAGGTGTTGTGTCGGTTATGTGATGGCCTCTATTCATACGTCCTTCACCTAGTCCGGAGCTGTCAGCGTATGCTCGCGCTTGCCGCCTCGGCTATCGATAGCGTTAACGGCCCATCCATTCATCCTCGACATTATGCGACAGTAATCCACCTGCCCTGCTAACTGATCACCATCTACATATGAACTTGGGAACTCAACAGACTCTTGTGCGTGGACCTCTTCTCTAGACGCAGCCAGTCAGCCACAGATCCTTCAGTCTGAAAACTGGATGCTCTCTATCCTCCTCGGTAGCTTTACTCTATCATAGGGTCTTGATGATGATGTGGCACAAACACCATGGTCGCACCAGTACCTTGTGGGCTCCTCATCTCCAACCCAGAAAGTATGGCAACCCTCCTGCGACCCCGGACTTGCTCTCCACTACCAGAAGATCTGTGTCTTCCTTGTGACCCGCAGGAGTTCACCTCCCCATTCTGATACTCAAAGGACGGATAACCTCCTGGTCAACACCGGAAGTCTCTCCACCATTCCACCCAGTGATCCTGGTTGTACCCAATGTTGGATTCCTCCACGCTGTCTGTCAGTACCATCGCTCCTTCCGCATTTGCCTTATGATGACTTGAGAATCGCCCATCATCCTTTGGCGACCGCATTGGACCACCACCAGGTCGTTCGACATTGACTTTAAATTGTCAGGACCCTTACTGAGGATTCGACTATGTTCTCCATTACAGCATTGTGTGATCATTTAATGAGCAGGACCTTTGTGACGTTTCATGGCTTTCGAATTACGCATTATTTGACGTATATACAGTATGTTTCGTATACAGGACTCTTCTTATGTACATTCTATGCCCTGTGAATTATTATTATACTTCTGTATTCCATTTGTCTTTATCTTTTCTGTCACACTCTTTCCTCTATGCTCCTTCACCCATTTCCTTTATTTTCTATGCACAAAATACACATTTCCCCTGTTTACTATTAATATGTTGTTTTACATAACGCAATTACCAGTCATTCATGTTTATGCCTAACTAGTTATTACCAAGTCAATTCCTTTATACTGGAAATTAGTGCTATGACTGTCAATTGCCTGTTTTACTGAAGAATTTAGTGTATTTACTATTTACCCAGTCCACATGCCCCGTTTTCTTGCAAATAGTTCTTTCAGTCCATTCCTGTTTTACTGATGGAGTATTACGTCTATACCCTGTGTTCTGTATAAATGATACATGATCTAATGTTTCCATGTTGATTTATTGATACATTTTGTATGTTATCATAAATGGTATTTTCTATGTATTTTAAGTATCCTGACATTTTGTTATGGATGTTTTGTTTAAAATATTGTCGCTTGCAGGATTCCATAGCCGATATGGTTTAAGGTTTTCAGCTCTTTTAACTGACCTGATTAGTTTTTATTATTGATTTATGTGGGTGGGTGGGGGGGTTTGGTATAATCCCTGGAAGATTTATGTTGAAGATGGTTGATTTATATCTAAGTTTTACTAGATGTTACCAATTGATATATATTTATTCATCCAGTATATTCCAACTTTGTAAAAAAAAAGAGTAACGTCTATTTGAAAAATAATTACCCGCCAGTACCTTAAGGAGTCCTGGATAGTAGTGGATATGTAATTGCACTGTAATTTAAAGTTTAACTGTTCTAATTTGGCCATATAGATATACTATATAAGTGTGGGTTTAAGGTCTGTTTTATTCATTTGTTTTTTCGCAGGTGCTTATAGTTTGAGTATGGTGTTATAGTAGTTATGTTTATATGAGTGTATGAACTTGGATTGTTTATTATTTTTTGAAAGTTGATTTGTATTAGTATATAAATATTATGATTTTGATATCGGGTTTGTAGATTAGGATGGGGAGAAAAAGGTCAGTGTAATTTTGTTAGGTTAGTGTAAATGGAATGTGTGTGTAAGTATGTATAACATGTCATATTTATAGTGAGTGGATGTTAAGGAGTGGGTAATTATACACTTAATAATGTAAATCACGGGAATGATAAGAAATGTTTATTGATCCAAGACCGTCCGGATCAGGGTCGGTAACCCGGTCGCAAGGCACAGCGGAAAAATGTCCCTGTATCAAAACGTCACTGCCAACTAATCGCAGCATCATAAAGGAGACTCATGCAAACACTATTGCCGGTACGCCCACATGTCTCACACATGAATACCACACTCTCCGGGGCAGCGACAAGAGCAGGAGCAATAAAAAACCCAAAAACTATCCATGACTGATGCTAGACCACATACCAAATATAACCACTTAATATCACAAGAAAAATATAAAGAAAAAAACAGCGAGTGCCGAAGACTCAGCGAGACTCCTGTCACATTGAATCAATTCGAAATCCTGGTCAGAACATATTCCTGTACAAAAATGGCCAATTTTGAGCCTAGAACAGCTCATGCGCTTCAAAGTCTTGCTCCTCAATGACACATAATTATATTACACTTTAATGATCACACGGTTTTAAAAAGGTTGAATTCTCAGTTTTCCATTAATGGATATATTTATTTCAATTGGTTAAAAAAAAAGTCTGTCACTTGAACGTATTATATAAGAGATTTTTTTCATCGATTGGTCAATGTTTACGCAAATCACATGCATATCGCATAGAAATAATTGCGAACGGCGTCTTGGCGAGATCTCTTGGTTTTGGAACATCAATCTATGTAAAATACAGGTTGTTCTGATTACAAACTTCAGAACAATCATGTTATAGGCTATCCAAAATGTCTTTTTCCTCTATCTGGTCTAGCAACATCTACTAATTAAAACCATGAGAAAAGTTCATAAATTCTTTCACCTCCACGCAGTATTGCTCCTCATCCGGACGGGCGATCCAATCGACTGCAGGGGGAAGTCATCTTTACGCGAATTTTTTTTTATGCGCTAATTAATAGCAGCCACGAAGCCTACGTTACCTGCGTTTTCTTTACAGTCAATCTACATGTAACTTTGCCACGTCCGTTAAAACCATATTCCTCTCCGCGGCCCGCTTCTCCCCTCCTTAAATAATGGACGCGCCTTACTCATCTGGCGCAAGCGCACTGTGTTGTACCGAATTTAATGCTACCGAAATGGTACACGTTAGCTTTACATTTTACATGTGAGTAG
>CALNVZ010003563.1:157656-175436 GCA_940671915.1 Paracentrotus lividus | reverse complement strand
ACGCGTTTATTTACGTAATAGACTAAATTAGTGTATAATGTTCAAATTTTGGGGATATTGCATATGTTCCTGATGAATAGGAGTGAGGATGGGGGCTGCAGCCCCTAATCTGTTTTATACACATTCGTTTCGTTTTTGATGTATTTTTGTAGACATTACGTTTGCAAGCAGACATGATTTATAGCTGTTGAATACATACTGATAAAAACGCGGACATTATATAATCAGCTTATGTTTTTTTTTTTTTTTTTTTTTTTTTTTTTTTTTTTTTTTTTTTTTTTTGTATGTGTGTGTTTTGCAAGCTCAGCCTCCCACTTCCCGAATTATCAGCCTCTTCTCTGACCAAAACACTTCACGGCCCCCTCCCAAATTTTATTTTCCTACCGGAACCTAACATCCTTAATTGTATACAATTGTGTCGAATGTGGAATGTCGAATGAATTCACCAGAAGACGGGAATTTTACGACTGGACGAATTTGAGCGAACATTGACAAATGCGATTGCTCACAACAGCAAATTCATCGGCGCAATTTGCAATTGGATTGAGCGATGTTTGATTTTGGTTACACATAAACGAATTTCATTGCAGATTTGTAATCGCGAACACTTTCTGGACGAAAGCGCTGGAAAGAAATGTCAATTTGATCAGAGATAGTTTAAACTTGACCGGGAAAATCTATATTTACCACTAGTCATTTGCGGTTTTTTTTTCTTCCCCCTTTCCTTTTTTTTTTATTTTTTTTTTATAAGAAAATCAAATACTTAGGGTTTTTCCTGTTGAAAAGATTTTTTTTTAAATACAAAGCCTTGCTTGATGATAATCGAGAAATTCAAAATATATGTCGTATATATATCTAATAAAACAAAGCCTTGCTTGATGATAATCGAGAAATTCAAAATATATGTCGTATATATTTCTAATAAAATAACCGATATACCGTTATTGTAAAGAAAAAAAGAATTATAATAATAAAAGAACAGATAACAGAGTATAGGTATTTTGACTAGACGGAACGAAAAGAAGAAGGAAAGGGTCATAAACTCCAATCCAAGATAGGGTTCGTAGGTCCAAAAGTTAATGGCCTGTCCCACAGAAGGCGATCGTTGTGGCGACAACCTACGATCTACTTTTTAGTACCCATCGCCACCATGCGCAGGTCCAATCGCCTATAAGATCGTGAATTATCTCGTCTGTCGCCAAAGAATACATCGAAAAATTCTGTTCGCCGCTGGTTTCTCAACAAGTTAAACAATAGCTGGCGTCAGTTGGGTTGACGTCAATGACCGTAGACTGTCTTTTCTTGTCGCGACAAGGTGCTATCGTAGATTGTCACCAGATAGAAGATGTTTAGCAGAGCGGAACGGCGGCCAGTTGTAGGTTGCCGCGCTCCAGCGTACATTGCACGCATCGCTGAACCGAACGGACAGTGAAATTTAAGCTGCTACGGCCTTTGTCGCCACCTACATTCACCAAAATCAGGATCGGCCTCCCATTCAGATACTGTACAGTCGCCGCAAATTTTTGAAATTTTCAAAAATCACTCACGATCCAAATTATAATGCGCGACTGAGAGGACTATCACGAGCTTAAAAGCGACAGCGCCGTCATCAGGTAGAAAACACTAGATCGCCTGTGTCAGCCGCAACGATCGCCACAGTTCGCAAGTTCATATTTTGGTTGATTTTAAGCTGCGATAAGAGAAGTCGAGCCGCGAGATACGCGAAGGTCGAGGCTATTGTATTATCGGATACCAGCTATTGTTAGCCTATTGTTTGCGTGAAAGTAAGTCGTTGTCGTAGCCTATCGTAGACAGAGTCGTAGATACGTATATGATCTTCGGTCACCTACGATTCTGACACGGTTCTAGCAGGTTCTAACATGCATAGGTTGTCGCCACAACGATCGCCTCCTGTGGGACATTCCCTTAAACAAGGTTCATTCGTCCACTCGGAATTTATTCTCAAAAGCAGCTCCACAGTCAAAACTTATAAAGCCTCCAAGGAAACATTGTGTATTGTGCCTGTGATAATTCTAAGACTCGGTATTGAATTACGTCAACTTTTCTTTGTCTAAGATGCACAAGCAGAACATTTCTCTTCAATTGTCTTAATGCATAGGATCAGTCCTTTATCATCATCAAAATCTCATACTAAAGGGCCTGTCCCACAGGAGGCGATCGTTGTGGCGACAACCTATGCATGTTAGAACCTGCCAGAATCGTGTCAGAATCGTTGGTGACCGAAGATCATATACGTATCTACGACTCTGTCTACGATAAGCTACGACAACGACTTGCTTCCATGCAAACAATAGGCTAACAATAGTTGGTATCCGATAATGCAATAGCCTCGACCTTCGCGCATCTCGCGGCTCGACTTCTCTTGTCGCAGCTTAAAATCAACCAAAATATGAACTTGCGCACTGTGGCGATCCTTGCGACTGACACAGGCGATAGAGTGTTTTCTACCTGATGGCGGCCTGTCGCCTTTAGGTTCGTGATAGTCCTCTCAGTCACGGATTATAATTTGGGTCGTGAGAGATTTTTGAAAATTTCAAAAATTAGCGGCGACTCTACAGTATCTGAATGGGAGGCCGATCATGATTTTGGTGAATGTAGGTGGCGACAAAGGCCGTAGCGGCTTAAATTTCACTGACCGTTCGGTTCAGCGATGCGTGCAACGTACGCTGAAGCGCGGCAACCTACAACTGGCCGCCGTTCCACTGTGCTAAACATGTTCTATCTGGCGACAATCTACGATAGCACCTTGTCGCGACAAGAGAAGACAGGCTACGGTCATTGACGTCAACCCAACTGACGCCAGCTATTGTTTAACTTGTTAAGAAACCAGCGGCGAACAGAATTTTGCTACGTATTTGTTAGCGACAGACGCGATAATTCACGATCTTATAGGCGATTGGACCTGCGCATGGTGGCGATGGGTACTAAAAAGTAGTTCGTAGGTTGTCGTTACAACGATCGCCTTCTGTGGGACAGGCCCTTTAGTGCGGGACATCTTTGGGTTGATCTTCGGCTCCGAAACAGATTGAAGGGCACCATTCAAAACTCAACCAGCCACCAACCATCATATTTATTTCCCATGGTGGTGCCGGTGACACAGCTTAATAAATCATTTTTCCTAGCATTTATCTATGATACAGTTTATATGGAGAGACTAAGTTGATTTAAATTCAAGTTTATCTCAAATGAATTTATATTGCTAACATAAAGATTAATTATTTTCTATTATTCGTAGAAGAATATCTCTATTTCGTTTGTTAGAAAATAATAACACCGCCAATTTTGGTAGAGGAAATATATTTAGCTTCTATTTCCAACACATTTCACTTTCCTGCGAATCAGTTTTCATCGGCGTAACAAGAGATTTTAATTTCATCTTGAGATCATTTAACATTAACGTAAATAATAAAGAACTGAGGAACTTTCTTGTGTGGTGCCATCTGTATTCTGTATTGGTGAGATATGCAGTGATTTATATATTTCAATATATATTTAATCTCTATTAATTAAAAATAATTTCATGGAAAGTAAGATTTATCCTCCAATGCTTAGATCATGTAGATTATTTAACTTTCTCAGAAGACCGGTTTTCCATCCAAAGATCATGCATAATTATGCTTTTTCTAAACCCTGATTTCGTTTTCAAGGATTCATGTATATCGGCCTCCATTCACGAGGTGACATTTTTATATTTGCGGAAGCCTGAATGAAGATTTAGATACAATTTAAGGCGATGTTCTTTCATTCCCCCCCCCCCCCATAAACTTGGAGAATGTTGATATTAATGAAATCGAAGACACGTTTCCTTGGGTTATGACTAATACAAAAGAGACTCAAAAGGGGAAAAAGGTGAACGGGAAAAAAAATGAAAATGGGAGGGGAATATAGGAGGTGGTAAACCTTTCTCCCCCACGTTGACCCCGGGAAAGGTTGAGGAAAATAAAATGTCTAAGCTCCTCAGTACCCCCTTGTGTAAAAATAAAGGCCACAGCTAATTAAAATATTCCACCTTCATGGCGGACAGCGTGTAAATTCAACCTGTAGTGACCATTTTCTATTGGTTTTATCTTAAGGATCAATGACTAATTGTTGGTGATAACTCAATAACAACATTATCAATATTAATATTTACTAATCAATATTAATATTTACTAATTAATATTAATATTAATATTTACTAATCAATATGATCAATATTAGACCGAGAGTCTCTGTATTCTCCCGTGATCGCTACCCTCCTCCTTCTCCGTATGACCACGGGAGAAGAACAAAGATTCTGTTCCCCGATCATAACTGCGGTCCATATCATTGGTTTTCCGTGTAGCATGCTATATCATCATGATCATATCACAGCCTCTATTATCCAAAGAGCTTTAGGAATCATTGAACCATATAACCCTTGACAATATCACATTACATTAATTCATTGGTTTTTCATGTAACATGATATATCATCATGATGATCACAGCCTCTATTATCCAAAGAGCTCGAGGAATCGAACCATACAACCCTTGAAAATATCACACGGAATTAAAGGGAAGAGAAATGCTGGCAATTTAGCTATATGGTCATATTAGGAATAACTTAAAAGTGATTAGGGGAGACCGGGTATGGACGTTACAAAATTCACATTTTGGGCCAGATAATTCTAATGAAAGAACTCACGCACTCCATATTGGATCTGTAGTTAAAAACCTGAGGCATATAAAACTTGAAAACATTTAAATTCTAATTAACTACAGCTTAATTAGTGAAGACATTTTTTTGTAACAACCTAACCCATATACGGGGTAGGTTGTTACACCATACGGGGTCAATTGTTGCAATATGTAAACATACGGGGTAAGTTGACAATGTGTAAATCTCTTATACCATACTTTAATTTCAACTTTCCAGTTTCTTGACATCGTTAACAGTAGATCAAGTAGAGCTCTAGAATAGACAAAAGTAATAATAGAAACATAAAAATATTAACACCTGAAAATTGAGACAAAATGTAATGTTACATATGTAATGTAATGAGGGTAAGTTGTTACATCAACATGGGGTATGTTGTTGTAACAACCTACCCCATGGGTGATTTTACACACAGAAATCAACTGTGGTACAGTCATTAGGCAGAATTACAGGGCATGGCTAGGGGGTATATTAGTGACATACATGTACAATATTTACAATACCAGACTATCATCATGTGGCTTCAGTTGTAAGAGCTATTACAAATTACAATTTTTGTCAAAAATTTACTTTGAACTGTAAAAAATGGTTTTTGTTGATTTACTTTTTAATAAAACCAGAGGCGGTGGAACCAGGGGGGCAAGGGGGGCACTGTGACCCCCCACTTTTTCATCCACCCTGAAAGTGCCCCTTTTCTTAGCTAATAAAATGTCATTTTTATATTAAAAAGAGGCACTTTCATTTACTAAAAAGGGGCACTTTTAATACAAAAAAGTGCCCCTTGTTACTCCATATGTCTTTTAAAACCTTAATTTTCGGCTCGCGCTTCGCGCTCGCGGATACTAAATAGGGTCAATAATGCACGACAAGCTAAAATTTTAAGCCCATAATTTTCAACTCGCGCTTCGCACTCGCGGATACTTCTATAATGCACAATTAACTCCAATTTTGAGCTCAAAATTTTCGGCTCAAGCTTCGCGCTCGCAGATAGTAAATAAGGTCTTTAATGCACAATAAACTCCATTTTTAACTCGAGCTTCGCGATCGCGGATATTCAAGAGGGTATATGATGCACAATTAACTCCAATTTTAAGCTTAAATTTTTCGGCTCGCGCTTCGTGCTCGCAGATACTAAATAGTTTATATAATACACAATTAACTCAGATTTTCAGCATAAAAATTTCAGCTCGCGCTTCACGTTCGCGGATACTAAATAGGGTCTATAATGAACAATTGTCTCAAAACTTTTGGCTCGCGCTTCGCGCTCGCATTCCTTTTTGTTTATCATTAATAATATACAAAGCCATTAACATTTTTAAAGCACAAATTTAAAGGCAAATGTTCTGCTCACCCCTACTTATCTGAATACTTTTCTCTTAAAGCCTCTGATCTCAAGTGCCCCCTTTTCAGAAAAAGTGCCTCTTGTCCATTGTGACCCCCCACTTTCAAATTCGTTCCGCCGCCTCTGAATAAAACAATGGAGAAACCTCACGACCGGCAGTTCATCACAGCTACGTGTAGGCTGTATATAGATGCCAGTTAGCACATCCTCTCTTGTTGCAGCTTAGCACACTGAGAACTGTAACAACTGACCCGTGTAACTTCCATCCCCGGTCTCCCCTACTGCCAAATTTCAACCGTTAAGATCATCTAAATTTAATAATATTGAGATTTGAAAGAGTCCCATGCACGTCGTCTGTACGGTCCTTCCTTATGGGTCGCCATGTTGTGAGAGCCGCCCTCTCGTTCGCTAGAACTGTGACGTAGCTCAACAATGTTGCGGAAAATCATTTCACTGTTTGCCGAACCCTGAATTGTTTTTACAACCTTTTGTTTTTAGATCGACCTATTGAAGCAGCAACACGCTAGGCAGAACGGCATCGTTATCGTGTAGAAAGCTTATAAATTCGGGAACACTTACGTACATGTACGTACACCTTCATCCGGGTACTAGCAGGACCGCTAGTCCACTGCTACGCCACAGTTCTAGCGAACGAGCGGTCGGTTGGCACTACATGGCGACCCACAAGGAAGGACCGAGAAGACGACGTGGGACTCTTTCAAATATCAATTTTATGAAATTTAAATGGTCTTAACGGTTGAAATTTGGCAGAAATCATTTTACATTTTGTAGAGTGCAAAGATTTACAAAGCAACAACAAAATGAATATTTATGAATCGTTACGCTCTAGATCACGTGAAATTTACATGACGTCAGTAGCGTGGGTTTTCGTTGCCCGACATAGAGGGCTTTATATTTGCTGCCACATGTTTTCCAAGTTCGAGAAAGTAACGTCAATTTGATGTTCGTCGTTAAATTCTGCTTTCTGACCAAGCCCAATGTTTTAAGTACTCAAAAGTCAATTAATAATGATTATAAATAGTTTACTGATTGTATGGTTTGAAAATGGTTTATATGAACGAATTATTTGGTGAAAATTTAAACTATGAGGTATCACTTATGTTCAATGAAAGTTAGTGGGCGTGTCTCGTACACGTATATGAGTACACATGTGTGTGCCGTGTACGACATAAAGGCTTTATTACGCAATACGTATAGTGAGATAACTTGAAGCTAGTTTGGTTTACATTTTATTTGTATCAGGATGAATATAGCAAATGAAAGTAAATGGTACGTAATGACGAAGAAGTGTGCTAGTGATAATAACTGAATATGATTTCTGAGCATGTAGAATTGTTGATGATAAAGTGTTATTGTCAATGAGCATACACAAGTGGCATGACTGAAAGTAGGTCAAAGGTGACTAACGCTGGCCATGGCTAGGTACATACATTCCTTTAGGCTTGGTTGCAGGTGTTTGTAGGGAGGAATTGTGCTCATGATATACAAATGAAAGAATTTGATCTCACTTTAGGCGTACTAGACTGTATGTTTAGTTGAGGTTAGTTACAGAAAAGAGTAAATTAGTTTTGAAATTATTTATTTGGATGCAAGTTTAATGATAAATAATTGAAAGCTTTATCTGGGGTACAGTGAGAGAGATATGTACAATTAACAGTTAAAGGCTTCATGAGTAGGCTTATGAATGTTCAGGAATTTGATTATTATAACGCTACATTCAGCAATTGTAATAAATGACATTTGATTTATGATTGTTTTTATTGTTTATCTTTAAACTGCAGGTCGAACCTCTTTTATTCACATGGTATCACAACTCGGCTTGATTGCGTTATTTATTTCGTCAACGATGAACTCAAATTAATGAGACTTAAACGTCACACATTTGTTCTTAATAATTTTAGCCACATTACCAGCATTTGTCATCTCTTTCATTCATTGGTTTTTCACGGAGCATGCTGTATCATCACGATCATCACAGCCACTATCATCAACATACCTTTTGGAGTCGTTGGACCATGTAGTGGTATAAAGCCTTTGGCAATATCACAGGAAATCAACCTATTTAAAGCTCTGTACTTTGTACCTATATGGCGTGATCACAAAATAATGATCAGACCGTCTCATAATTGAAGTCAACCACTGTACTGTGTCATGCATCATACCAGAGAGACGTTGTCTGTAAGAAAATTGTAAACATCACCAATGCAGATCCTCGTTTAGCTATACTAGACAGGGCTTGGGAACTATATGCTCCAAAATTGTTGTCTGAAACGGATATTCTTTTTGCTCCTTTTCTCGTGGGCCCGGCAGTCACTGATCAGCGCCAGATGGGTGTTGCCTTATCTCCCTCTTGTGTCGTAGCAGCAACTACCATTTTTAACGTCTTTTGGTATGACACGGCCTCTCCCGATTTTGAGGCGGACGCTCTATTTACTGAGTCAACACATCGGTCGATATAGAAACAATAATCATAGATTTTAAAATGTGTGCATGATTTTATCATATTTATACCCGACACAACACTGCATTATCTTTCTCCTGATGGAAACTATTTGGGATATTTAATGATAATGTATTTTGAAGATAAAATATAGTTTTGAAGTTTTTTTGGAACCTTGGTTGTTCCAGCACGGAGGTATTTTGGTTCCCTAGCGCAGAATCACAAAACCAGTTAAAATGCCATGTAGGCCTAAAATAATTTACATGATAAAAACTAAATCAACATATTGATCAATATTTGATTTTAAGTGACTTGAATAAACGAAACAAAATATGGCCTTCAATATTTACGTCGGATTAGATGGTGAAATTGATGCTGTTAAAGGTACACATATTGATGAGGCTGATATTAGTGGTGAAACGCCTCTATACATTTCATCATCCAAAGGTCATCTTGATAGAGTTAAGTATCTAGTCGGTCAAGGAGCACAGATTGAAAAGGCAGTTGATGGTAAAACACCTCTTCATATTGCATCATCCAGTGGTCATCTGAATGTAGTCCAGTTTCTCGTCGGCCAGGGAGCAAAGATTGAGAAGACAGATAATGATGGTAGGACACCTCTTCACATTGCATCATCAAGTGGTTATCTTGATGTCGTCAAGTATCTAGTCAGTCGAGGAGCACAGATTGAGAAGGCAGATAATAATGGTACGACACCTCTCCACATTGCATCATCAAGTGGTCATCTGGATATAGTCCAGTATTTCGTCAGTCAAGGAGCAAAGATTGAAAAGGCAGATAATGACTGTAGGACACCTCTTCACATCGCAGTATTCAGTGGTGAACTTAATGTAGTTCAGTATCTTGTCAGTCAAAGAGCACAGATTGAGAAGGCTGATATTACTAGTGAGACACCTCTTCACATCGCCTCATACAAAGGTCGTCTTGATATAGTCCAGTACCTCGTCAGTCAAGGAGCAGATATTGAGAAGGCCACGAAAAGTGGCATGACATCTCTTCACACTGCATCGATGAATGGTCATCTTGATGTAGTTCAGTATCTCGTTAGTCAAAGAATACAGCTAATGAAGGCTGATGTTAGTGGGGAGACACCTCTTCACCATGCATCATACAATGGTCATCTTGACGTAGTTCAGTATCTCGTCAGTCAAGGAGCAAAATTTGAGAGGAGGGACAATAAAGATAGAACACCCCTCGATATTGCATCATCCAAAGGCTATCGTGACATAGTTCAGTATCTAGTCGGTCAAGGAGCGAAGATTGAGAAGGCAGATAACTGTGGTAGGACACTTCTTCACATTGCAGCATCCAGTGGTCATCTGGATGTCGTCAAGTATCTAGTCAGTCAAGGAGCAAAGATTGAGAAGGCAGATAATAATGGTAGGACACCTCTTCACATTGCATCGTCAAGTGGTCATCTGGATATAGTCCAGTATTTCGTCGGTCAAGGAGCAAAGATTGAAAAGGCAGATAATGATTGTAGGACACCTCTTCACATTGCAGCATTCAGTGGTGAACTTAATGTAGTTCAGTATCTTGTCAGTCAAAGAGCACAGATTGAGAAGGCTGATATTACTAGTGAGACACCTCTTCACATCGCATCATACAAAGGTCATCTTGATATAGTCCAGTACCTCGTCAGTCAAGGAGCAGATATTGAGAAGGCCACGAAAAGTGGCATGACATCTCTTCACACTGCATCGATGAATGGTCATCTTGGTGTAGTTCAGTATCTCGTTAGTCAAAGAATACAGCTAATGAAGGCTGATGTTAGTGGGGAGACACCTCTTCACCATGCATCATACAATGGTCATCTTGACGTAGTTCAGTATCTCGTCAGTCAAGGAGCAAAATTTGAGAGGAGGGACAATAAAGATAGAACACCCCTCGATATTGCATTATCCAAAGGCCATCGTGACATAGTTCAGTATCTCGACAGTCAAGAAGCACAGAGACCGGATAAATTTGGTAAGTTAAATATCTTTCAGTTTGCATTACGGAATTTTTTTTTCATGTACTCCGGCGAGGGAATACAATATCCATATTCCATCACCACAAAATTATATTTCATGAATTAATATTCATGTCCCACCATATGTTAATTATATTAATTACATGTATATACACATTACATTTAGATAAACATTACAATTCAATAATATTTCAAAAATATATTTTACAGAATTAATACATAATATTCGAATGAATTCTCTTCACAAAATATGTTTGACCTAAACTATATTTAAACTAAAAGTATGTTTTAAAAATTGACATTGATCGTGTGATAAATTAAGTTGACGAGAAAATATATTCCACCCAAAAATAAATTCTTCAAAACAATATATTAAATGAATAAAAATTATTTGATATTTCCTTTTTCATTATTTAAAACCCACCCGCGCGCTATTTTTTTTTTTTTTTTTTTTTTTTTTTTTTTTTTTAATTCTGACCACGTTATTAGATCTGACTCTGGATATACTACTCTGAAAAGCTCCAAGGGAGCATAACTCAGAACGTGACTAACATATTCTGGACTGCTCATATCAACTGATAATATTAGTTGTGTCATAAATTTAAGTTATTTGTTCTTGTACACTGTAAACATAAATTAGTCATTGGTGCTTACAAATTAGTCAAAACGACTAATTTTTATTAGTCCAGTCTCAATGACTTAATTACCTCAGTCAGGACTAGTTTAGCTAAGTCATTTTGACCAATATAAACAAGACATTTAACAAATGACTTGTTCACATTGGTCAAATGACTAATATATGACATATAGGCCTGCAAATGACTTATTTATGGTCAGAGGCTAGGCGTACGGCGCACGTAACAGTGATTCGCGGTCAAACCACACGGAGAAATCACGGGGAAAAGTCTACTATTCCGCTTTTACAGAAATAGAGAACAATGCATTTTGATTGTTGGGCGCTCTGATTAGCTACTGGTAGCTATCGCGAGGAGACTCCGCCTCCCGGTTGCGATGACTGAAGTGCGTTGACCGTACTGAACAACGCGATTCAGCTGTTCCGATAAAGACCGCTTTGTCGTGCGCGCTGTCAATCGTAACAAATTGACCCATTTCGCAAGAAAAACTGCAAGACTCGACTTCAAAACGGTTAAGCGTAGACCCACTCTTTCAATATTTTTTAGAATAAAGAAGAGAAATATAAAAAGGAACTTCAACGAATCCACTGTCGGACTACGCCCAACATTTCAAAACGTATAAAGACATGAGGACTTACCAAAAAATAAATGACGAATCTAAATTTTATCTGCCTATTGTTCATTGGAAGGCACAATGGTAGTGTATTTCAAATGCTAATTCGTGATCATTCGAGCGTCATGCATAATTACAAATTATGGAGTAACATTTCTCCGTTCAAATGCCGACATGGTAAAAACAAAACAACATCGAATGCAACGCCTAGAGTTAGATCCATCTCAGGATATCGTTGAAAATGATTTTAAAGACCAAGGTAAGTTTATGTCAATTCTATTTTTAACGCGAATCCCGAACATGGAAGAAATTTTGATGAATTTATTATTGTAGCCCCACATGCTCAATTCCATGTTAGTTGTATGCTTAGATCATGGAATACTAGTAATTTGTAGTTGCAGAACACGCTCTATACTCGGATGGTGTGCTGAATGATTATAGTTATATGATGATCTAATAAGTTCATATCAATTCTAGTTGTAAACTAAGAGGAAGAGGGCGCTATCACTCTACGCAAAGCAAACGCTGCCATAGACATTTGTATTTTGCACAGTTTTTTCACTGTTTTTCTTGATTATGGTGAGCAACTACCTTTTCAAAGAAATTATCAACTTGAATAAGTACGCTAAGAGTCTGATTTTTTCAAAAACAGGAATAACTTATTGCAAAGGGGAAAAAAGCCTGTCACTTGTGTCAATTCGAAATCCTAGTCAGATCAATTCCTGTACAATATGGCCAATTTTGCTCTCAAAATAGCTCATACGCCACATAATTATCTTCCTGGATAACGCATAATTATGAGAAGAATTACAATTTCATACAAGCGTTGCCTTTCTCATCTTTTTATTCTCCGTTCGAGATATTTCATGATTTCCAACATGACACCAATTAATCAATATTTAATATCATTGCCAACAAGACGTAATACAAGTTCGGTAATATATAATATATATATGGACAATAATTGTATCATACATGTAATTATTTTTACCATTTCAAACCGAACTAATTTCAACTCAATATTAATATATATAAAACATTTCCAAAGTTACGTGATTATAATCGTTAGAGGGCGACAGGCTGTGTTTCAGTGGTTACAAGCCAAATACAAAACCCAAGGGACACAGGTCACGTGTCCAGGGCCCTCTAGCATTAAAGGTATGGTAGAGGGCCAAGCTGGGGGACGGTGCTCCACCCAGTATGCCCAGTTCCTGGGCTATTGGTTCCATATACACAAGATCTGGCAATCACAGCCTGTCCCCACCGTCAATTCATGGCGCTCTTGGCCATTTTTCCCCTGGAGGCATTTGGGAAATGAGTATAATACCTGAGCAGAAGTAAAAGAAAAATCCCCTACAACCTCCAAATTGTAAAGAATTCATTACATGAACAATAATAAACTGAATCAATGTTATTCACAAGATTATGCAAGAATCTGAAATCAAGTCAATAAACTTCAAGAAGTATAAATGTGAATAATCGTGTCCATTATCAAGCCCAACCAACCATCCAAGTCAATAGAGAGCCCAGCCATTATCCATGTGTCAATAATCAGTGTTAAAACTCAATCAATTGTCATTAACAAGAATAAACGATAATCTAAAATTAGATTAACAAGCTTAAATAGTATAAATGTTACCGAACAAGCCCAATAATCTTCACCATTATCGAACCCAACGCAACCATCCAAGTCAATAGCAAGCCTAAAAAACATCCATAAAATCTCAAGCCCAATATCCATGTCAATAATCAATGTCAGAAACTAATCAATGTCATAACAGAATAAACGACATGTGAAACCAAGTAAACAAACTTAAATAAGTATAAAGTATATTTAAACAAGTCCAATATTCTTGTCCATTACCAAGCCCAACCAACCAACCATGACAATAGCCAGTCAAGAAAACCATCCGTAACAGTATCAAACCCATGATGTTAAATTCAACCAATTGTTATTGACAAGATTAACGACAATCTTAAACCAAGTTAACAAACTTGAATAATTATTAACAAGATTACACGACAATCTAAAATTAAGTTAACGAGCTTAAATAGTATAAATGTGACCAAACAAGCCCATAATGTTGACCATTACCGATCCCAACCAACCATCCAAGTCAATAGCAAGCCTAGAGAAAAAACATCCATAAAACTTCAAGCCCATTATCCATGTCAATAATGAATGTTACAAATTAATCAATTATCATTAACAAGAAAAACGACATATGAAACCAAGTTAATAAACTTAATATAAGTATAAATATGTTTAAACAAGTCCAATTATTCTTGTCCATTACCAAGACCCAACCAACGCAACCATGACAATAGCCAGTCGAGAAACCATCCTAACATATGAAACCCCTATCCAACTACCGCATGACGAATTATCGATGTAAAATCAACAAATTGTTATAAATAAGAATAACCGACAATCTAAAACACCAAGTTAACAACTCGATAAGTATAAAAATATGTTAAAACAAGTCCAATATCTTGGTCCATTACCAGGGCCCAACAACCAACCATCCAAGTCAATAGCAAGCCTAAAAAACATCCATAAAATCTCAAGCCCAATATCCATGTCAATAATCAATGTCAGAAACTAATCAATTGTCATTAACAAGAATAAACGACATGTGAAACCAAGTTAACAAACTTAAATAAGTATAAAGTATATTTAAACAAGTCCAATATTCTTGTCCATTACCAAGCCCAACCAACCAACCATGACAATAGCCAGTCAAGAAAACCATCCGTAACAGTATCAAACCCATGATGTTAAATTCAACCAATTGTTATTGACAAGATTAACCGACAATCTTAAACCAAGTTAACAAACTTGAATAATTATTAACAAGATTACACGACAATCTAAAATTAAGTTAACGAGCTTAAATAGTATAAATGTGACCAAACAAGCCCAATAATGTTGACCATTACCGATCCCAACCAACCATCCAAGTCAATAGCAAGCCTAGAAAAAAACATCCATAAAATCTCAAGCCCATTATCCATGTCAATAATGAATGTTACAAATTAATCAATTATCATTAACAAGAATAAACGACATATGAAACCAAGTTAATAAACTTAAATAAGTATAAAATATGTTTAAACAAGTCCAATATTCTTGTCCATTACCAAGCCCAACCAACCAACCATGACAAAAGCAAGTCTAAAATCATCCTTAACCATATCAAGCCCAATTGACTATCCATGTCAATAATCAATGTTAAAATCAATCAATTGTAATTAACAAGAATAACCGACAATCCGAAACCCAAGTTAACTCTTAACGTGCCGGAGGCCCATAAATGGGCCCATAGCCCTGGCGTGCCGGAGGCCCATTTATGGGCCCAAAAAAAGTTTCAAAAAGTTGTTTCCCTTTTGACCCCAAAAGGACGTCAAAAATTTACTTTTGAGCTATAATTTTGACATATTTGTTTAGGTGAATAATGTGACTTTCCAAATCCATAAAAAAAACGTATGTCATAGTGGAGTTTTTTGTCAGAAAGAGACATTTTATATTGAAGTATGATAATTTGATCACGACCAAAGAATTTGGAAGCGTCGAGTATGTGTGGCGTGTGTTTAGGTATCGGATGTCTATTCAGTTGCGTGCTGTCTTGCGTGTGTGTCTCATTACACGTGACTCAATGGGGGAAAGAAAAGCGATGAACAATGTGTACTTACCTAGCTTTTTACATGGCAAATGAATACATTTTCAATGAACAGTAAGGCAGATTATGTTATGCTTTCATTTTTATCAAATATGTAAGGGATGTAAATATCAAAACTAACTTTTGTAAGCCCTAATATTAGTTTTTTCTTACGCCGACTCCTTTGTTTATTGTTTGTTTATTGATGGTCGTATTTACAGATACCATATCCTAAGCTACTGTTATGGTCTGTTTGTTGGGATCCTTATTTACTCCACTAAGGGGAACAGTGGTTGTACTGAAATCAGGAATCGATGGCGAGTTCACGGAGCAAAAATGAAAATAGCAGAAGTTCTTATTAAAATGAATAGAAGGAATTATCATTATCAATTCCTCAAAAAGACAAAATCCTACTCTTTGTCTTTTGCATTAAAAATAATGTATAATTTTGGTATTTTTTTTTTCTTTTTTTTCCCCCCACAAATAGAAATCTTTATAATACACATAAGAAGTTCTTCTACGAAATCGATATAATTCACTTTTGGGTGGCGTAGATCGAGTTATCCTTGTGTGTTTTTCATTTTGCTATATAAAAGCATTATTTCCTATAAACTGAAATTTCCCCTATCGATTTTTTTTTTTATTATTATAAATGTCTGATGTATATGTCCAAAACTATGTTTCGTGAACTCTCAAAACTGTCCTTGCACTGAACTCTTATATTTGCAACCATCTATTCAGATAATAATTGGGGCGATGGAAAGTGCGTCAGCCTTTATTGACAATCGGCAATTAAATCATACAAGGCTTGTCATTATAGTGAACAATAGATGTATCTCCACTGGGCGTCTTGAGTTTACCCGCGGTGTGTTTTAGAAATCTTTTCAAAATGTTCAATCCCGGACCTCTTCATTACGGGGTGATTACGGGGCACGTAGCTGTGAAAGAACAGTCGTTTATGTATATTTGATATGAACATCATATCACAAAATTGTCCAGAACGGCTGTTTTCATCTCGCTGGTCCGGCCCCATGGGGATATGTGAATAAGGCATATGGTTTGATTGAATATAAGTTGAGATAATATTTTCAGCAGATGTGTAACATAATATAGTAAATGGTTTGAATTAATCTCAAGATCGCTCGACGATATTCTAAAAGTAACTAAATATTTTATGATGGGATGTCTTTCCCGCCGACGACTCCCCCCCCCCCTCCCCCTCTCCAATAGCCATGCCATCCGAATTTAGAAACTTGCCAATGAAGGTATAGCGGAACGAATATATGCGGAATTTGAACGGCTTCCTGATAGTAGATCTGTTTATTGCAATAACATGAACCATTATTGAAACGATGCATATACTTCTTGAATATTTTTGCACATTATTGGAAGATGAAGAAACCAAATTGTGTGTCAATTTGAGTTATTTATTTCCAATTAGTTTACACTTTTCGAAACTAAAGTTTGTAAACACTTGTACTGCAGAATGTTGTGCATTATTATTTTATTAACAGGTAAATAAAAGTGCGTTGCCCTGGCTTGACAATAGGCAATTAAATCATACCGGCTTTTCATTATAGTGAACAATAGATGTTTACATGCGATGTCTTCGAGCGATCTTTTCAAATGTTCAATCCCGGACCTCTTCATTACGGGGTGATTACGGGGCGCGTAGCTGTGAAAGAACAGACGTTTATGTATATTTCATATGAACATCATACACTCTTAAAACAATCTAGTTAAATTTGACTGATATCTAGTCAAATCTGACTAGGCAAAAGGGTCAGCTGGGAGCCAACTAGCAATTTATCGGAATGTTTCGGAGTAATTCGATTGAATGTTGGTGTGAATTTAAAGCTACTGGTATTTGATAGAATAATGGGTCAGAAAGTTGGATTAATATTGCAATTGTTGTCGTTGTAATCATTGAAATTTGGTGTTATGCTTGCAATTTTGTACGGAATCGATTTTCATGTTTGACTTGCAGATTAACTGAACTGTGATGGCACGTCACACCATAAAGGCAAGAGGAGGTCCCGTGAAAGAATGCAAGTGGAAGTGCTGTGACTGTAGATTTGGTGGAAAATTGAAAATTGACATATATCATTTAAGTTGTGAAGAGGAATAACTATATTTGTTGTCAAATAATGACTGTATAAAAAGAGTGACAAGTGACTAGACAATCAAGTGTGAATTAGTACTAGTAATAGATCATGAAAGTGTGTTGAGCTACATATTAGTCAAAACTGACTAGTCAAATAGGTGAAAGGGACAAGAAATCCAGTTAGAAGTTTTGACGTGACTATCTAGTCATATAAATTTAACTAAATGACTGAAATGATTCTTGTCAGCTACCCTTCAGAGATTTGACATAATTG
>CALNVZ010003563.1:120730-147103 GCA_940671915.1 Paracentrotus lividus | reverse complement strand
GTTGCAAATGAGAACAAGATCTACTATCAGAAAGCCGTTCAAATTACACATATTTTCGTCCGCTATACCTTCATTGGCAAGTTTCTAATTCGGATGGCATGGATGTTGGAGAGGGCGGGGGGGGGGGGGTCGTCGGCGGGAAAGACATCCCATCATAAAATATTTATTACTTTTAGAATAAAATAAATAAATAGGACGGCGAGGTGAAAACAGCGGTTCTGGACAATGTTGTGCTGTGATGTTCATATGAAATATACAAGAACGGCTGGTCTTTCAAAGCTACGTGTCCCGTAATCATCCCGTAAAGAATAGGTCCTTATTTGAACATTTGAAAGATCGCTCGACGACATCGCATGTAAACATCAATTGTTCACTATAATGAAAAGCCGGTATGATTTAATTGCCTATTGTCAAGCCAGGGCAACGCACTTTTATTTACCTGTCAATAAAATAATGATGCACAACATTCTGCAGTACAAGAGTTTACAAACTTTAGTTTCGAAAATGTAAACTAATTTGAAATAAATAACTCAAATTGACACACAATTTGGTTTCTTCATCTTCAAATAATGTGTAAAAATATTCAAGAACTATATGCATCGTTTCAATAATGGTTTATGTATTGCAATAACAGATCTACAATCAGGAAGCCGTTCAAATTACACATATTTTTCGTTCCGCTATACCTTCATTGGCAAGTTTCTAAATTCGGATGGCATGGATGTTGGAGAGGGGGGGGGGGGGGGGTCGTCGCAGGAAAGACATCCCATCATAAAATATTAGTTACTTTTAGAATAAAATAAATAAATAGGACCGCGAGGTGAAAACAGCGTTCTGGACAATTTTGTGATACACTCTTAAAACAGTCTAGTTAAATAATCAACTAGATTTCCTAGTCAAGCCAAAATCTCTCTCTAACAGAGAGAGAAAGATATTGTTTTCCTGAATAAATATAAATGTAATGATATGATTCCTAATTTCAGATATTTTGTATTGGGAGAGTGATAGAGAGAGAGAGAGAGAGAGCGAAATAGATGAAGAGAGAGAGAGATAATATTATATTCATTAATAATCATTGTTTTGCTCAGAGTACGTGTCAATGTGTGATTTTGGTACTTTAATTAGTAAATAGAATAATATACCAGTTATGGAATTGGTTGAGAGAAAGAGAGAGAGTGAGCGATTATTATTATTGCCATTAACAAATATAAATGTAATGATATGTTTCCTAATTTTATATTATATTTAGAGAGAGAGACAGAGAGAGAGAGAGAGAGAGAGATATTATTGTTTTCCTGAATAAATATAAATATAATGATATGATTCCTAATTTCAGTTATTTTGTATTGGGAGAGAGAGAAAGCAAAAGAGACGAAGAGAGAGAGATAGAGAGATATCATTGTTTTCCTGAACAAATATTCATGTAATGATATGTTTCCTAATTTTATATTGTACTGAGAGTGAGAGAGAGAGAGAGAGAGGGGGGGGGAGCGATTATTATTATTGTTTTCCTGAACAAATATAAATGTAATAATATGATTCCTAATTTCATATATTTTGTATTGAGAGTAAGAGAAGGAGCGTTTATTATTATTATTGCCATGAACAAATATAAATGTAATTTGCTTCCTTATTTTATATATTTCGTATTCAGAGAGAGAGAGAGATAGAAAGAGAAATAAATAGATATTATTGTTTTCCTGAACAAATATAAATGTAATGAAATGATTCCTAATTTTATATATTTCGTATTGAGAGAGAGAGAGAGAGAGAAATAGAGATATATTATTGTAATATGAATATAATTTAAATTGAATGATATGTTTCCTAATTTCATATATTTTATATTGGGAGAGAGAGAGAGAAAGAGAGAGAGAGAGAGATTATTGTAGTTCTGCATAATTATTGATTACATGATATGTTTTGCATTACACGCAAGAGAGAGAGAGAGAGAGAGAGAAAGACAGAGAAAAGACAGAGAAGGAAATAATAGTAGAACAAGACTAAGGAGTAAGGAATAAATAAAATTAATACTCTACTTGCGATATGAAAACTTATTAGCTTGATAATGTTCAAGCATTTGGTTAGTGCAACGCAATGCAGTATACTACGTAGCGTACAATTTACATATATGTCGCAGTTGACTTATTTCTGAATAGGAACAACAACAACAGCAACAACAAAAATCGATAGCGGGAATAAACCACAACTTTAGACTTCTGTCTGAATTCTGCTCGCGTCCGGTTGGTAAGCCTAATCCGTGGATTAGCATTATCGATTTCTTGGGCTTGACCTATGGCGGTTGCAAAACAGCCAACAATGTAGAAAAAAACAGAAAAAATAACAACCGGATATTCGTAAAAAATGCTTTTCTGGAAGGGATGGACTCGCTTTCAGACTTTTCCTTATAAAATTGCAACCAGACCATCATTTGCAACAAATTTGGTATTTTTGGAAAGGCAATGAACCAGGCTGTAACGTCATTTAGTGAACAATATTACATGACTATTTTTTAGCAAACCATGGTGTCCGAAAGTCGATACAGAAGATAATTTACTTTGCTGTAAAAAAACATGTTTCTTCTTTCCCGGAAATACGTATTTTATTATAAATATTATAAAACAAAAATATATTGATAAGAAGCAGAAGAAAATTTCCTACAACTTACTCATTTACTTTTTTTTCATACGATCAGTCAGTGAGGAGATATCACTGTTGATATATTGGATAGCAGTTACGTTTTGATATCAATGGCGTTTGCGCTGAACACCCCGGCACGACAGGGGTTCGCCGCCGGCACGTTAAGAGTTAACAAACTCAAGTAAGTATAAAATATGTTTGAACAAGTCAAATAGTCTTGTCCATTACCAAGCCCAACCAACCATCCATGACTATAGGAAGCATAGAAAACAATCCATTTGACTAAAAAGCCTAACCAACTATCCATGACAATAATCAAGCCCAGCCAACCAACCAAGTGAATTATCAAGACAATCAACCATGTCTTTAACACGCCCAACCAGCCATCCAAGTCAATAATAAGCCCAACCAACCAGCCAAGTATACAAGCCCAACCAGCCGCCAAAATCATTAACAAGCCCAACGAACCATCCAAAATAATAGCAAGCCCAACCAACCATCCAGCCAATAACACGTCCAATCAACGATCAATATCAAGCCCCTCCTCCACTAATGTCAATAGCAATTTTTTTGACAACTTTCCCCTCCCCTCCAATCATATGCCCAGTCTTTAATGACTTAGAAGGGGACCAAACAAAGTTCCAATAATCGTCGAGGAATGGAAAGGTGGGTGGAGGGAAAAAACATTGCTTCTCGAACGGAGTCCATGATAAGAATGATTTTATTTCATACAATAGCTTCCACAATTGCAAGTTTCATGTTTACGCGCTGTCAATCGTAACCAAATTGGACCCATTTCGCAAGAAAAACTGCAAGACTCGACTTCAAAAACGGTTAAGCGTAGACCCACTCTTTCAATATTTTTTAGAATAAAGAAGAGAAATATAAAAAGGAACTTCAACGAATCCACTGTCGGACTACGCCCAACATTTCAAAACGTATAAAGAAATGAGGACTTACCAAAAAAATAAATGACGAATCTAAATTTTATCGTGCCTATTGTTCATTGGAAGGCACAATGGTAGTGTATTTCAAATGCTAATTCGTGATCATTCGAGCGTCATGCATAAATTACTAAATTATGGAGTAACATTTCTCCGTTCAAATGCCGACATGGTAAAAACAAAACAACATCGAATGCAACGCCTAAGGATTAGATCCATCTCAGGATATCGTTGAAAATGATTTTAAAGACCAAGGTAAGTTTATGTCATATTCTATTTTTAACGCGAATCCCGAACATGGAAGAAATTTTGATGAATTTATTATTGTAGCCCCACATGCTCAATTCCATGTTAGTTGTATGCTTAGATCATGGAATACTAGTAATTTGTAGTTGCAGAACACGCTCTATACTCGGATGGTGTGCTGAATGATTATAGTTATATGATGATCTATAATAAGTTCATATCAATTCTAGTTGTAAACTTAAGAGGAAGAGGGCGCTATCACTCTACGCAAAGCAAACGCTGCCATAGACATTTTGTATTTTGCACAGTTTTTTCACTTTGTTTTCTTGATTATGGTGAGCAACTACCTTTTCAAAGAAATTATCAACTTGAATAAGTACGCTAAGAGTCTGATTTTTTCAAAAACAGGAATAACTTATTGCAAAGGGGAAAAAAAGTCCTGTCACTTGTGTCAATTCGAAATCCTAGTCAGATCAAATTCCTGTACAATATGGCCAATTTTGCTCTTCAAAATAGCTCATACGCCAATAAATTATCTTCCTGGATAACGCATAATTATGAGAAGAATTACAATTTCATACAAGCGTTGCCTTTCTCATCTTTTTATTCTCCGTTCGAGATATTTCATGATTTCCAACATGACACCAATTAATCAATATTTAATATCATTGCAACAAAGACGTAATACAAGTTCGGTAATATATAATATATATATGGACAATAATTGTATCATACATGTAATTTTTACCATTTCAAACCGAACTAATTTCAACTCAATATAAATATATATAAAACATTTCCAAAGTTACGTGATTATAATCGTTAGAGGGCGACAGGCTGTGTTTCAGTGGTTACAAGCCAAATACAAAAACCCAAGGGACACAGGTCACGTGTCCAGGGCCCTCTAGCATTAAAGGTATGGTAGAGGCCAAGCTGGGGACGGTGCCTCACCCAGTATGCCAGTTTCCTGGGCTATTGGTTCCATATACACAAGATCTGGCAATCACAGCCTGTCCCCACCGTCAATTCATGGCGCTCTTGGCCATTTTTCCCCTGGAGGCATTTGGGAAATGAGTATAATACCTGAGCAGAAGTAAAGAAAAATCTCCAAATCCCCATAAAACCATTTTTATTATTATTATTTTTTTTTGCCTTGCTTTGCCTTGCCAACTATCCTCACTCCAACGAACATGCCCCCTCAGTTTTAATAAATCCAAGCACATCAATATTTGATTCTGTGTCTGTGCTTCACTTATAATGATAATTCAATTCGACAAGGAGAATTTAAAGCTTCCAGTGTCATATAATATATTACTGCAACATAATCACCAATTACTCCATTTTTCTTACCTCAATGTAATCTCAAATTCTATTTCCTCATCCATTTCCATAAAACGTTTAAAGCCATTTTTTTCGAGTGTTGCTTTGCAAGCAAACTTAAGAACCCTTGGATGCTCTTCTATTCCATCATTCAATTACAAGTTCCAGAACCAAACCCAACGATGCATCCATGTCAATGTCAAACCCAACCAACCAACCAAGTCGTTAACAAGCCCAACAAACTATCAAATTGCATAACAAGCCCAACCAACCATCAAGTCCACATAAACCAAGCACAACAATAATATAACCAAACCGATAATACACATATATTGGCTTCAAATCCGAAATATACCAACCATCATGTTAACCGAAGCCAAACAATTTTCCATATCTATAATCGAGCCCAATCAAAAATACATTATTTGGGCAACAATTCCGTGATTTATATCTTTGATTTGCACAGCAGATAGGAACCATAACAATAACTCACTATCTGTACCTTATGATATGTCAACTTTTGATAGTCGTGCAAATACCACATATTCTGGCTTGAAATCAGTAATATATATAAAACCAAGCATCGTGTCCACTCAAGCCAAACCAAATATCCATATAAATAATCAATTCCGTGATATATAGAATACTCCCCATTCTCTGTCATTAGCATTCAAGTCAATATCAACAATAGACAATTACATAAAGGCGGCCTTCTTTCCTTAAATTCGGCCAAAACTATGGGTCATTATCAATAAAACCCCTAAAATATGCAAGGCGCCCAACACCTGTCAAGTGTATAGATACACTAATTACGGAGGCCACGAAAAACCCCAGAATTGGAGGAAACGTGGGGGACAGCCAAGGGTGATGGACGGGGGCGCCCTCCCTGCTCCTTGCAAGACAAACAAATCGATAACCGAATGGGGAGCTACAAATCTATGTTTCATTTGGCTTTATATACCGGTGCCTATTGCTATTTAAGCAATCTGTGCCATAAATACTCGAGATTTCCCGCATTGTGGATTATCTAGTCAATACTCTTCATTCCATACGTTTTACTTCAACAGCTTATACATTAGCTTACCAAATGAAGCATATAAACAGTTTAATTATCATGGATATATATATCTTATCAACATATCGTCCTGACAGTAGATCACATTTCTTTCCTACTGCTTCTGTCTGTGACAAGATCAATTCCAGGCCTGTCGACATTATCTGAGACGTATCCAGCACTGTCAAAAGGATCATCAGATAATGTAAGTGGAAATGAAAGTAATAGGCCTATGTCATTCCATTCCATCATGGCCATTCAAATACCGATTCCTTTCTTTCCAACTATCTGTATATTCTCATGCACAATGTAATCAGCATCACTAACTCGAATCACTCCAATTATAGGTTCAGACATGCAAAACAGTAAACGGAATGGGAAAATCGATCAACAATATGGGTCCATCACAAAACGTGGAGAAATATCCATCGACTATTCTCACTCCTAAGTGATATAACAAGTAATGCGGATGCCGGTTGACCGGGTTGTATTATCATCATTGTGACAGCAATTCAATGGAACAGGAGGGTCGTTCAATGGTGAACCGGAATGCTCTGCAACTTCGCTCTCAACTTAGTAGGTAACCCTGCATCCGGCCAAGGGTGAGCTATCCGCCAAGACCCAGGTCTATTATCCGCATCCCGGTCCCTGCAACAAAAGGACGAGAGACTACGAGAAGTAACTTGTTCCAGATATATATTACTCATATTAACATACAACCACATTGTCATGAGTTATCTTTACTATCGTTTCATGATTTCAAGTTGTTCATTCATTTGGAGGTTATTATGCAACTTAAATTTTCACACCGGCATTCTTTACCTACGTGTAATTGAAATGTGCTCAACTAATCAGCATATCTGTTGAGCCTCCCCAAAACCAATCATGAGCATAGATTGCTTTATGCAATATACGTGCAATTAACACCAATGGGTGTAGCCTCACTACAGAAAAAAAATCAAAGAACCACAATTCTCTCTTCAGTTAACGTATTCGTTAAAATATTCATATAACAGAACATATTCTGCAACAATCTACGGATTTCTTCAAGTGTAACCATGGTAACGATTATTGCTTGTTTTCATTTCCGTCCATCAGCAATATAGAAAAAAGGTTTAAGTATAGCACACATTCAAAATATTACAGCGGATTGCCAATTTTGGTGATACAACACCTCACCGCTTCTCTTCATTCAACCTCAATCTTGCCATCATATAAATCAGGAGGCAAAATTGCCTCTTAATAGCCTACGTATTGATCAATCGTACAATATCCTTGCATTTCAATTGGTTTCCACGTCGGGAATTTTATTCACCGTTCGCAATTCTTTAGGTCCCGACCGAACGCGGCAGGCATACACTGGCCAAACCTGCCTCATATAATTAAGCAATGATCATATAGGGCCAATCTCGTCCATTTACATCTCAAGTTAGGCATTTGCCCTCTAACATGCATCCATGGTATGCCCAAATATTGTCTTTTATCTAGACATGGCTATTTTCATTTTTATTTCATTCAGTTTTACAGGTTATAGCCTGTAACAACCAATAATTTCTTCAGAGGGTCTAGACCCCTCTATATCAATCAATGTTACGGAATCGTGCAACCTCACCTGTCGTAATTATGCAGACATGATCCATGGATAGACAGTCGCATTTGGCTTGTCCTAGGGTGCATATGCTCTGGCCTAAGATTATTGCAACTCCACTCCTTCCCTTGCCCCATTGCTTGGGGCTGGGGGTTTATGCTGTGGTTTCCCTCTTCTATGCTGTCGCTGTCGGGCCTGAGCTCCTCGTCCATTTCATCCCCTGCTCCCGATTTGCCACTCTCTGCCACGGTCAACGACACCGGCCATTTATAGCCTTCAATTTCCCGGTCTACCACAGCCGCTACTCACATCTCCCATCCAAATCAGTGATTATGTGCACTAAAATTTTCAAGACTAATATTTCACGGGTATAACCACTTGACGATAGACAGCAAAACTAAAAGTCATGAAGATATTAATCGTCTGTCAGCCGCAGTGTGAAGTATAACAATATCCAGATATAGATAGGATGGAATTTAGACAGATATAACAATTAGCGTCAGATATCCCCCAAGCAGAAATTAATCCAAACATTATATCACTGCAGGCTGCCCGAGGACAAAAAACATTGCTTCTCGAACGGAGTCCATGATAAGAATGATTTATTTCATACAATAGCTTTCACAATTGCAAGTTTCATGTTTACGCGTGGGAAAGTATTTCACACTCTATCTCGAGGAATGTACAAAAGACCCCGCGTTGCTGTGATATTTACCGACATGGCGCGTTTGACATATTTACGTATATTACGCGACCCTTTAATTAGCCGGCAAATTTGTAAACAACTCGACTGACCTAGTTAATTGTACTCTCTCATAATTGTCTTATTCTTTTATTGTCAAACAATAATAAACGTATTATATTACAGCTTAATGATCAAGCCGTTTTTAAAAGCTTGAATTCTCACCTTTCCAGAGATGATACATTCATTTCGATTGGTTAAGAAAAAGTCTTGTCACTATGAACATTATCACAATAGAATCTTTACTCGATGGGTCGATATTTCCTCATATCACATGCATATCGCATGTGGACGGCGTCTTCGCAGAGGTGACAAGATCACTACTTATATCATAATCGTTTGGAACATCAATCTATGTGAAATAAAGATTCTGATTACAACTTCATCACAATAATGTTATAAGCTTGCCCAATGTGTATTTCCTCCATCTGGTCTGGAGAATCTATTAACTAACAACATGATAAAAGTTCATCAATTTCTTTCATCTCCATGTACGAGTAGATTGCTGAACCGAACGGATAATACCATTCCAGCTGCAGGGAAGTTTTTGTGAGCTAATTTATTATGCAGCCAGCTGTATAGATTTCTACGCTTGTCAGTCGTATTTCCAACGTCACTTCGTTGCGTCTGGCTCTTAGATAATGGACGCGCCTTGTTTAATTACGATATAATGCCGCACATTGGTATAGTTAACTTTACATTTTACATAGAGTAGAATTGATATGTCATTGAATATATTCATGTAAAGAATCAAAGGAAAGAGTTCCTCTTGCGACAGCCACTCAAAAAAAAAAAAAAAATCGATAATGACACACCTGTGCGCATGCGTCTCTATAATTTATCGGACGTCAACCTTTTGCTATTCAAAATGATTAAAAAATATAAAAAATCCTGGGCAGTGCGCAAGCCGCCTCGTTGGTGTAGTGGTGTGGAGTAAGACTGTGACGCTGGTGACTCGGGTTCGACTCCCGCTATTCCTCTTCTGTTTTTTGACTAATAGACTGGAAGTTGTATTTTTTTTTGTTATTTTTTTATATTGAAATATAATTTTTTTTTAAATATAACCCTAACCATAACCCGTACCCTAGTCTATGTTTAAAATATTATTAGAAACAATTTCCACATGTATATTTTTCGATTTGTGTAGCTGTCGCAAAAGGAACTCTTGCCGAATCGAATTTTAATTTATAAAAGATGAGATGTGCAGCCCCCCCCCAAAAAAAAAAACAAGAAAAAAAAAAAAAAAACAAGAAAAACATTTTTTATTTACATTTATTTTTCATTAATTTTTCATGCAGAATGCCAGACATCTCCATGGTATCTACAACATCTCTATCACACTCAACATAGCACAGCAAAAGGGTCAACCACAGAGGAAGCTTCGCAAACAGAAGTATCACTCAAACACTTTGCATCTATCTTACAAAGATAGACAGCTTACAGACCCATCGGCTTATACCGGTGAGTTGTTTTTATGATTGTTCACATATTTTGCAATAATGTATGATCATGAGCAATGTATACACGTAGGCCTACATAACAATATTTCCTATTATTTTAATTTATAACATAATTTATTTTCCCCCTTTTACATGATTGAAGGTGATCATGCTGAGCTATTTGTTCAACTCTCTGAAAGAGAAGGCATCAAAATGAGGTACTGGAATGGATACAAAACACCAAAAGCTTCTCCAGCTAGATCTGAGGTATTTTCACTTCATGTTCTATAATTCTGTACTTGAATCTGTACATGAAAATCATTTTTGAATAACAATCTCACCTTTTAGAGGGAGTGTATTTTAGATATTGGATTAAATGGTTTATTTCGCCAATTGAATGCCAACATTTCTTTAATTAGAGCTTTGCAATATTATTGTCATTGCAGGGTATTTTTTTTATTGATTCACATATTTAATTGCAATTTACTTATATATTAGCTTATAGTACATTATGTCTCATACTTTTATGTTTGGAATTAAGACACCTTTCCAATATGTTGTGGTCATGTCTACTTGAAAGAGACTCAATAACTGCTTGAACGCCTTTTTTAAACACAATTTGTACCATTTTAAACTGATTTTTTTTTAATGATTTTTTAAGTTATGAATGTTATGTTATTATTGTTAATGTCACATACATGTATAGTGCAACACTGAATTCACCTGGCTGGATAATAGGTTAGAGCGGTCCGCAGACTGTAGTTATTTAGTTAACTTTGCCCAAGGCCTGGCAGCCCAGCCAGGTGAAAACAGTGTCTTAATATTTTTGTGTTCTTTAATAATATGTTTTTATATGGAATCAATTTTATTTATACTGTATGTCATCTTTCTGCCGAATAGAATAATAATAATAATAATGATAATAATAGTAATAACTAATTTCAATGACTATTTTAATAATTTAGTAAATTTGAAAATCAAATGAATTCATGTAAGGAATAAAGATCATGATGAGAGAGACAAATATTTCAATTATTATATAGATGCCCTTCCAGGGATTTTATAATGCCTGTCTAATAATTCTTTTTATTTTAATGGCCTTATTTTTCAGGAGCATCGTTCAAGGATATTCACTGTGTATGAAGAATTCATTATGACACTTTTCCGTCTTCGACGTGGTTTTACAAATCGTGGACTGGCAGATACATTTGGAATTGGAACATTTTGAAATTGTCTGGACCTTAAACTGCGACCACTTCTCATCAAATGGCCAACAAAGGAACAAGTTAGGGCAAGTCTTCCGAAGAGTTTTAGATATTTCAAGAACGCTAGAACAATTGAAGATGCTAGTACTAGATGTTCCTACGTTATAGTGCAGTCACACCGGCCAGACCGACCTCAAACCAACTAACAAACAAACTGTTAAAAAGTCAAACTATCCCCTCAATTAAATCATCCCTTTGTTATATGTAGGTGAGGGAAGGAGTGAATGCATTTTGAGTTAGGCTTCACCGCACTCCACATAGTTAATCCAGGTGCAACATTCTTCTGTTGAAATTTTCATTTATTTGTAGTTGGTTTGAGGTCGGTCTGGCCGGTCTGACTGCACTAAAACATAGGAACATCTAGTACTAGCATCTTCAAGTATAGAGTGTACTGAAATATTTAACCCCATCGACGCCTTGTTCTAAGAGAATAACTTGGTCATCTTATAAACATCACAATACTCCCAAGCTCTTAGTTGCAACATTTCCAAGGGTACCTTCATTTTTCTCTCTCAGCTTTGGAGGTAGTATATCAGATTAAAAGATCACACAAGAATCTGGTTGTTTAAACCTCATTGAACATGGCGATGGCGTCATGGCTGATCGTTGTTTTCTCATAAGAGCAAAAAGGGGGAGCAACAGTAAAACATACCACCATTTGTACATTGGAAGCAACTCAACACACACGCCACAGTCAAGACACGTCGCATTGAATCAGCAAGGATTTACGTTGAACGTGCTATCGGACGATTTAAGACTTTCTCAGAGTATTGAATGGAGTTGCACCTTTGTTGATATTACAAACAAGAGGTTGAACATTCTCTCATTTATCTCTCTCACACCACTTTCACACCAATATCGCATTAAAAACTCACCGAAAACAACATAATAGTCAGGCGGAACGGAGTTTAAATGTTCGGCAAAACACTCGCCATATTTAGAACTCACTTTAATAGTCTTATTTTCAGGCACAAGTACATATTCGTAACACCTCCCCCCATGAAAGAGAAAAGTTATAACAAAAACTTTTCGAACAATATGGTTTTACACGGTAAAAGTATTTTATACAACAGAATACGAATATGTTTCGACATTTCAAAACAAAACCACTTCAAATTCTGAAGTGGCAAAAACCAATAACACTTTTCTTTATAGAATTGTTACACAATGTCATATGATTTTTACCTCATTGCTACAACCTATAATTCACAATATACATTTTATATAGCCAAGCTCAAACTATTATGTTATCATACCAAATAGACATAGTTAACAATACCATCAAAACAAAATGCAATATAATGCATAACATTTTATTTCTTAGCATCATAATTACATACTCATTACATTTTAATTATCATGCACTTTACCAATTTTGTTGGACCAATCATGCTTTTGGCCTCACAAAGTATCATTTACAAAATACAAATTTTTAACATTTTCCATCAAATGACATATTTGATATAATGAAGAATCAACCTGCAAAGGAAACATGGTTAAACATTTATCAATCATAAAATGTTCATATTCTTTGTCAGTTATATTTCTTTTTGTTGTGTTATTTATTTGTGTCAATTTATAAAGAAAACCAATAATTTTTCTTTTGTTGTTTTATGTTTTTGTGTGTGTGTACTTCTGTTTAGGTGAAGTATTTTGCTAGCGCATCTCCTGTAACACCTTTTTGCCAACTCTTTCAACTTGCCCACATTCACTCTCTAACAATTATTTCGATCGAACGGCCTCGCCATACTGCTTGTTAAGAGTGGAAATGTACTATTTACGCGCATGCGCAAACTTAAATTAAATCTTTATCCTTAGATTTACTATCGAAACGATTTAACGGTTTAAACTTGCCTTAAGACTAACATAAAACCAAATCCCTGCAAATTTGCAGTATTATTTCTAAACTAACGAAACGAATCCCTGGCTTTACCATTAGCCAACACAACAGGAATGTACTGGAAAAAACTTCCCAAACTGATCACAAACAATGCACTTCAAAGTTGCTTCATTAACTCGTCTGGACAAGCTCCGAGACACGACACCGCTTGGACCAACCCCTAAATGACATCGCCTGGGCCGACTCCGAAGGACGACACCACCCGGGAAAACTCCGAGAGACGACTAATAAAACAACAATCAAAGTTTCTTACGATCAATACAAATACGCCTGTACCAACCCCTAGATGACATCGCCTGGGCCGACTCCGAAGGACGACATCACCTGGGAAAAAACCTCCGAGAGACGATTTATACCAACAACAAACATTTCTTTGATCAATACAAATACGCCTGGACCAACCCCTAAATGACATCGCCTGGGCCGACTCCGAAGGACGACATCACCTGGGAAAAAATCCGAAAGACGATTTATACCAACACAAATCTGCTAAATTTCGTCGGGACAAACTCCTAGACGATATCGCCTGGTCCGACCGAGGGACGACATTGCCTGGATAAACTCCGAGGGGCGACATCGCCTGGGCTGGGACGACATCGACTGGACAACCCCTAAACGACATCGACTGGACCGACTCCGAGAGACGACATCGCTTGGGAAAACTCCGAACGACGATATTAGCAAAGCGCCTAAAGGCCTCTGCACACCAAACACGACAAACGACAAACGACACGACACAACGACACCACGACTTTTCTGAAAAATCGCTCTAATGCAAATCTTATGGCATCGTTCATACCGCCTTTGTCGTTTACGAAATGTCGTGCACGACCGTTTTTGCCCAAAATTAAAATCGCTCAGTGAGCGATTTTTCCCAGCACGACAAACGACTTTTTTGCATTGACCAATCAGCGTGAAGGATGTCGCACTTTTTCTTGACTATGTAATTGATTGCTGAAACTTTTTTATTTCTCAAGCTCAATCTTTATGGGATTTTACGTGTTAATAATTCATCGCACACCGCACAAAAGGAGTTCAGCGGATCTAAATCAACATGATCAATATTTTTTACTTGAGTCATTTGAGTTGCTGCAGAAAAACCCTCTATGAACTGTGTCGGTAAGTAAAGAAATGTTTAGATAGGCCTACAGGAATATATTAGACCAGATGTAAAGCTAACCCTAGTAAGATCGAATAACAGGGGACCAAATAAAACGAATAAATATAAACCGTGCTAAAAGTAAACACAAATCGGAGTCCCACGCCAAAACTTCGGCGTAGGGCTATGCAGCTAACGTTAAGACTAAGTTAATTGTCCTGTGACCCCTGTGACTAACAGTTAACAGTTAGATCTTGACGAAAAATGTGTCTTTGTCTTAAGAAGTAGCTAGCCCTGAGGCCTCACGTTAGATTTTATGAATCTTTAAATATTCTAGAACTTCTCAGCTCTAGACTCTAGATCTAACGTTAGCCTAGAGATCTAAAGTTAGACTGAGACTGAGTCGAGTGATGTCGATAATCTTCTCCCATGACGTCGGACTCTCAGGAGGAGCCAGCGACATCGGAGGAGACAGCAGGCCCTATCATGACATTGGTCTAATCAAACCTGAGAGTAGGTCTAGGAGTAGGAACACTATTAATCGATCTAAGTTAGACCTAACGTTAGATCTATTTAAGTTAGATTCTAGGCCAAGACCTAGATCTAAATCTAATATTGACAATGACATCAATGATGACCCACAACGTAGGTCAAGGCCTTCTTGTAATAAGCAACCACAATCAACCCCAAGCTAATTATGTCACTGTCTGTGTTTTTTGTTGTTGTTTTTTTTTAAATCTAGAGTAACGTTTAATGTTTAATACTAATAGACTTAGGCCCTAGGCCTTTAACGTTAGATCTAGATTTCTAATTTAAGATGTTAGATCTGTAGTATAACGACTAACGTTAACGTTAAATCTAACAAATATAACAGTTACTTTATAGAACTATAGTTTATACAGATAGACCCCCTCTCAATAACAAAAACAAAGAATGGCATATAACATGTCGGACCCTAGGCCTAGCCTGCTAGGTATAGACCAATACAAGTCTAGAGAGGTCTACAGCATATTAGCCTAACGTTAGATCTACAGTAAAAGATAGGCCTCACTGTGGCCTAGTTAGGCCTAAGGTAGATTACTTGAAGACTTAAGACCTAGACTAGAGTCTACTATAGGCCTATAGCCTAGGCCGGGATGTATAGATCAGGGGCCGCGGAAGCCGGGGGGGGTGGGGGGGGGGGGCTGCAGCCCCCCCCCCCCCCCACTTTTTTCAGCCAACGTGTACAAAATGCAAAAAATTGACCATTACATTTTGTGATTTTTAGCCTGTTCAGCCCCCCCACTTCGGCTCAGCCCCTCCACTTTCAAAAACGCTCCGCGGCCCCTGTAGATCTACCTGTAAGTAGGCTACTACTAGTATTCTCGCCTTCGATTGTAGACCTAGTTAGTAGACCTATCTAAAGGAAATATGACGTTACAATTGAATCAGGATTAACGTAGTCGTTGTAACATAGGTAGACTGACCAATCCCAGCTCCCTTTCAATAAGAAAAAAGTACCAAATAGATCTACCATGCATGTCTTATGGATTCAAACCTGGCCTACCTAGGCTATATTTGAGCATTGCAGTTTGTTAAACATTATTATATTATAGAATCTGTTTGTTTTTTAAAATTATAATTTTGTTTATGGGGCTAAAAAAAAATTGAATATTTGTAGGGCCAATATAGTACTAATAATAGGTCATCACCTCCGCTATCTACACGGGGGGGGGGGAGGGGGGGGGGGGGGGTAGCTATAAATTGCTTTTTATTTTATATCGCAGGTGGGTAGACAGTTGCAGATTGCAGGGCGGGGTTGAGGCAAGTGGACCCAGACCAAGCCCCCCCCCTTTTTTTTTTTTTTAAATCCTAAAACCGCAACTAGGAGAATATAACTTTTTTTGTTTTGTTTTGATGATCAACTGGGCCTACTCAACAAACAATAATACTCCCCATTGTACACGCAATAGAACCTTTTTTTGAATGAGTGGAATTTGATGGCTGTTTTAAGGGCCCCTTTATCTCGTATTTTTGTTTTGTTTCGTTTTTGTTTGTTTTCCTTTTTTTTTAACCTGGTTTTGTCTTTTTATCCTTCAAAATTTTGGGTTAAGTGGGAAACCTGCTACGTTGCTTGTCATTTCAGGTTGCTCTGGATTGTACAAATACTGCAGTACAGGAATATTTGACACATAAATTTAATTGATCTGACCCCTCAACAAAGTTAATTTCAAATTAATTGCTTGTGCGTTACCATATTGTGATTAACTTCCATGCCATTCAGTTATTGAAACATGAAACATTCATTTCATATTCTGTATGATAATCATATAAAGTTCTATTTTCTCTTTATTTATTATTTTGCAGCAAATTGGAACAGCAGGAGATAATGGAAATGGAGCATGTTCAGGCAGATTATTGTAGACCTACAAATGCAATCCATGGATGAGATAAGACATCTTTGACAACAGATTATCACAAAGAGAAATAAACATGGTAAATATATTTTTTTTTTTTTTTATTCAATTGGGCAAATAATTAAAGCTTTGGGGAAACAGATTTGGCTGTACTTGAATCAAATTTGAGAAAATAAGTTCTATTTAATGTATTTTTCAAATGCTTTAATGTAGAAATGTAATACTAGTAGTCTAATGGTCATTTCACGTCACAGGGGATGATGCAAAGGTTTTTGGCTTGATCCCCGCACCACCATTTATATCATTGTCAACGAATTTTACCTACTATAAAAATAATCTGAAGATATGTGTACTATTAGGATGTATACATACTTAGTCTGTAAAGTGGTTTCCAGCATGGAAATGAATCTTAATATGGGGAAACAATACAGTATAAAGTGTTTCCCGAAAATCGCGATATATAAACAACAGTTATTATTATCATTATTAAGATCATAATTTGTTGATTTATTATATTGCCCAGAAAAATTATGTTCCAAATATTAGTATTATTTGTAGGATATAGAATGAATGCAAAAAAAAATCTATTAAGAATTATTTATTTCCAAACTTAATTGTTTTTCCAAAGTACACTGTCCGTCATAAAGGTGGAATATTTTTTCCGCTATAGCGACATGATTTTGCTCTGAATTTAATTTCTTGAAAATGTTTGTCCCTGCTTTTACTTTTTGGGACCCTGGCTATATCTTGGACAATCTCCCAACCCTTCAAGTGGACCTTTTTCCAAAAAAGTTATGTCAACCCCCGTGATGCCCATTTTTGTTATTTTTTCTCATTTTGGGGCCCCTTTTTGTTTCCCGGCCGATCAAGCCCCCCTCAGTCCTACCCCCAGGAAACGTGACTGAGGTGTACTGTTTTATATTGTTCTTTAAGTTAAATCTATATTTCTGGGGACAGGCTTAGGTCTCTTGTCTAGGTGAGGGGTTGAAATAAAAAACGAGATTGGTGAAAATTCGGAATATTTTATTCCATCTTTATGCTGAAAACAAAAGAAATGAAAAACCACCTTTAACCCTTAAATATCATCATTTAACCCTTAAATTTTTTTTAGCCTTGATGACAAGGCTGTAAATAGTCATTATTGATAATATTTTATTTTGATTATGTTTGGTTGAGATTTTACAATACAATTTAGGAAATATAGAAATTTCAAAGGTGTAAAAATGAATAAAATGAATGTTGAACCCCAATCAAAATAAATTTTGACCCCTCCCCTAAACAAAAGAGTCGAGCCTGTAACCATAAATCTAGAATTATTTTAAAGAACAATAACAAATCTCCACCTCAGACGTGTTTCCTTGGGGTAGGACTGAGGAGCCTTGGTGGGTCGCGTGAACAAAAAGGGGCCCCCAAAATAAGAAAATATGACGAAAATGGGCATCTTCTGGGGGTGACAAACTTTTTTGAAGAAAAAATCCCGGGAAGGGTTGAGGGAACGTCCAAAATTTACCCAGGATCCCAGAAAGTGAATGCGGTGACAAACACATTCAAGAAATTAATAACGAGGCAACATAATGTCGCCTGAGCCAGAAAAAAATATTCCACCTTTATGACAAACAGTGTACATGTATATCGATTCATGTTTTGTTTTGTTTTGGTTTTTTTTTTAAGGACATGTGCATGAAAACTCTTTGCCTGTATTTTTTTTTCCTTTTAGGACCTTTATGTAACTCTGGACAACAATATAGATGGAGGAGAGAGAACAACTCGGGATGAACAGGAACCCGCAGAGGCCTCGAAACCAAGAGGAGGGAAGACGATGCAGGACCCCACCTTTTTTGTTAGACATACAATAAACCATGACGATTAACGATAAGCCCCCCCCCCAATTTCACAACCCTCTGCAGCCCTTTACCAGTCATCAATTAAAAAATATATATATATATATATTTTTATTTTTTTTTATTTCGTTCCACCTGCTTTCCAATATCAAAAACTGGCAAATTTTCCACCCACCCCAACCTATTTGTCCTGTCTCATCTTAGCCACCCCCACCCCCTAACAGAAAAGAGGCAATATTTTGAAGAAAATAAAATTCAGTGACAGCATATAGGGTTTTGGTTTCAAATGCCATTCCTAAAAGCAAGATTACTAATTAATCAAGTCTATAATTAAGACTAAAAATTACAAGCGTCAACATGGTCACATATTTTATTCTTGTATCAATAAATGTTAATTGGTTCCGAAGGAATTGCAACCTTTGTTTTGAATTAAATGCACTGGATTAATCTAATTAGGACATAAGCATCAAGTAGAAAGAAAATAAATTAATACTCTAGTCTTTAGTTCTAGCTAAAAAGTGCAATTTTTGATCTAATTGATGAAGAATGTGAAAAATGTTATTTGACTAGTACAAACAACTTTTTGAATTAAGGCTTAGTCACATGCCGGTTACAAAAATGTTTCAAATGTGAATAAGGGATATAATTTATATCCTTGGATTAGACAAATGAGGTTTTTAGTTTTTGTTAGATGATTGGTGGTTATTCTGTACCTTGTATTCTAATACAGCTAGTTCTCATGAACATGATGACCCATGTCTTAGTATGTGTTATGTTTTTAATAAAGACTTTAAATGTTTTCTTTTGTAAAGGTACTTCTCATCTCTAAAACACTCAGCCGCAAATAGTGTTCAGCATTTACTTCTCTTATCCATATTCACTGTAAAGTCTCTTAAATTGCCACTAAGTCAGTCTTCTGTTTGACTGTTAATATTTTTTTTAGGAGGTACCAAAAATGTATATTACAAGTTGTTCAATTTCAATATAAAGCCCTATGTCAAACAAATTTTGGCAAATGCAAGTGTACTATTGTACATGCATCTTCCTTTCTATATTTTTTCCAATCATACGGGTAATGTATGGTTATACTCTTAGATTTAGACTTGGTTGATTGTTATCTATTATCTAACATAATAATGATAGGCCTGTCTGTCTACTGAATCTATTATTGTTCAAAGAAGGATAATGTAAAAAAAACATTACATGTAAAACGAATTAAACACGTTTAGAGTATTATACACTCCACGTGCAGTCAAGAAATCAAGTATACAAAAATAGACTGCTACGTGTAGGCCTATTATGCAAAAATAATGATAATTAACAAGAATGTTAAACATGTTTAATTTAAAGACATGATGTTATTTGTCATATTCCTGCTAATAAATAAAGACATGAATGTTCGATTTCAATGTTAGGCATAGTAGTGTTTTCATTTCATTGTGTCCTAGCTTTAATTATTCCAAAATGAGTGGAGTATGGTTTAATGTTTTATCTTTGTGTTGATTAAATGCTGAATAGGCGTATACCAAAAAGGCAGTAAGAATTTTAAAATTTAAGATGTTGTTTTAAATTTCAGGTTGCCTTTCCAATAATGGACGATTTTATATGACAGTGGATAATACCGACCAAATCTTGAAATGCTGAGAGATTGTGGAAATCATGTTGTGTATGAGGAATGATGTTAATCAATCTTGGTTTTCTACCAGAAACCGACACAATGATCATAAGTAATATAGACAAGTTTGCCGTTAAGAGAACAAAACATAATAAGAGAGAGAAGGAGAAAGAGAGATAGATAGACTAGAGATAGATAGATAAAGATAGATAGACAGAGTGGTAGAGAGGTGAGAGAGAGAGGGGGGCGTTGTGCGGGGAGAAGCAAAAAAATTGGGACAATGATGAAGACTGAAGAACTGTTGATTCCCAAATAATGTTCTAAAAAAAAGTGCAGTGAGTCACAATCAATTGTACTTACAACTTTGCAAGGTGGGAGATGAATCGAGGAGGGGGGTGGGCACTGCCACCCCAAATTTTCACGCACCATAAAATCAATTTACTGAAAAAGCCCCCCCCCTTGTTACCTGGAAAGGACCCTTGTAATGCCAAAAAGAAACCTTTTAACCTTCTTTAAAATCCCATTGACAATTTAATTGAAAATGATGCACTTGATACTAAGAAATACCGGTTTTTCTTCACAAGGCCCCTTATTTCTTTTAAATTAAAAAAAATTCTGCGCCGACGCCATGCGAAAACCAAAAAAGTCAACCCGCAAATGAAGCAAATGCAGGAAAATAAGGGGCTTCAAACACAATACCCCCCCCCCCCCTGCTGAAGGCAATATTCTGACAGAATGTTGGAGAGCAAGTTGACATAATGTTGGGGGGGGGGCTTAGGGCTATCCACCAAAACTCAATTAAATCTAATGTCACGTCATGGCATAAATCAGACTAAACCTGTTTTTCATTTATTTCGTTTTAGACATAATAGAGGTACTATTCCGATCTTTTACCAATCAAACTGTTCATTTCCATCCATCTGGCAAGAGAATAACAAGCCTGTAGACCTACCCATTATATTTAACTCAAGAAAAATGACACAAATGAGCATAGTGCGGGGGGGGGAAGAGCCTAAAATCCCAGCAAGGTTTGGGGGAACGTCCAAGATATAACCAGGGTCCCAAAAAGTGAAAGCGGGGACGAACACATTCGAGAAATTTAGCCGAGCAAAATGATGTTGCTGGAGCTAAATATAAATATTCCACCTCTAAGAGTTCTTCTAAGTGACCTCATTTGATAAACAGATTACCTTCCCTTTTGTCAGTGCAGTCATTTTGATGAATACACAAGGGGGTTTCAAATTAATTTCCTGCACGACAATCTCACCATCAAAATCGACTTCGCCACCGACTTTTTAGGCAATGTCGTGCTTCGGGCAATGTGTGGAGGAGGATGTGTTATGTTTTTAATATTAGAAGTCTGTTGTAGCTTTAAATGTTTTCCTTTTAAAGTAGCTGTCTCGATCTCTAAGCCACTCAGCCCGCAGAATAGTGTTCAGCATGTTTAGCTTGTCTCTTGATTCCGTGATTCACTGTAAAGGTCTCTTTAAATTGCCACTGAAGTCAGGTCTTTGTTTGACTGTTAATGGATTTTGTTTTAAGGAGGGTACGCAAAAAAATTATATAGCAAGTTGGTTCAATTTCAATATAGCCCTGTTCAAACAAAACTTTTGGGCAGAAATGCAAGTGTGACTATTGGTGACATGCTCTTTCCTTGTGCTATATTTTTTCAGATCATACGCGTATTATTGGGTTAGTACTCTTTAGATTTAGGACTGGTTGGATGTTATTGCTAGTATCTAAATCAATACATAATGATAGGCCTGTCTTATGATTTTTTTTCTACTGATCTATTATTCAGAAAGAAGGGATAATTGTAAAAACATTACAGTTAAGCAGAATTAAACACGTTTAGAGTATGTATACAACTCCACTGCAGTCAAGAAATCAAGTATACAAAAAATAGACTGGCTCGTGTAGGCTATGTATGCAAAATATGATAATGTACAAGAATGGTTAAACAGTTTGTTTAATTAAAAGACATGTATGTTATGTGCATATTCCTGTTAAAATAAAGAAGCCATTGAATGTTGCGATTTCAAGTGTGTGCATAGTAGTGTTCATTTCGATTGTTCCTGAGCTTTAATATTTCCAAAATGAAGTGGGTATGTTTAATGTTTATCTTTGTTGATTAAATTGCTGAAGTAGGCGTATCCAAAAAGGCATGGTAAAGATATTTCAATAATTTAAAGATTTGTTTTAAATTTCAGGTTGCCTGTCCATAATGGACGATTTTTATATGACTGTGGATAATACCGACCAAGAATCTGAATGCGCAGAGATTGTGGAAATCATGTTTGTATGAGAATGATGTGAATCAATCTTGGTTCTACCAGAAAGCGCGACAAGTCAAGTGAGTGCCATAATATATTAGACAAGTTAGCAGCTTAGAGAAATAAACATACATAAGAGGGAGAGAAGGAGAAGAGAGAGATAGATAGATAGAATAGAGTAGATAGATAGGAATGACAGAATGGGTGAGAGAGGTGAGAGAGAGAGGGGGGGGGTGGGAGGAGAAGCAAAAAATATTGAATGATGAAGAACTGAAGAGACGTGTGTGATTCCCGAAAATAATGTTCTAAAAAGAAAGGTGCAGTGAGTCACAATCATTGTAGCTGACAACTTGCAAGGTGGGGCAGATAATCGAGGGGAGGCGGGGCGGGGCCTGCCACCCATAAATTTTCTACGCAGGCCTTGGCGCCATAAAATCAAGGTACTGAAAAGCCCCGCCCCCCCTTGTTACCTGGGAGAAGGACGCCTTGTGAATGAGCCAAAAAGAAAACCTTTTTACCTTCTTTAAAATCCCATTGACAATTTAGATTGAAAATGAGTGCCACTTGATACTAAAAGAAATTAACCGGTTTTTTCTTCACAAGGCCCCTTATTTCTTTTAAATTAAAAAAATCTGCGGCCGGACGCCATGCGAAAACTCAGAAAGAGCTCAACGCCGCAAATGAAAGCAAATGGCAGGAAAATAAGGGGCCTTTGCAAACACAAATACCCCCCCCTCCAGTGAGGGGACTTTTGTTTTTTAAGTAGGTACGCCCTGCTGAAGGCAATGGATTCTGACAGAATGTTGGGAGAGGCAAGTTACATAAGTGTTGGGGGGGGGGCTTACGGCTTATGCCACAGCAAAACTCAATAAATCTAATGTCACGTCATGGGCATAAATCAGACTAAACCTGTTTTTTGCATTTATTTCGTTTTAGACAATAATAGAGGTACTTATTGCCGATCTTATTACGCAAGTCAACGTGTTCAATATTGCGCATCCATGCTGGCAAGGAGAAATAACAAGCCTGTAAGACCTAACCCATTATATTTAACTCAAGAAAGAATGACACAAATGGAGCCATGAGTGCGGGGGGGGGATAGAGCTAAAATGCCAGCAAGGTTTGGGGGAACGTCCAAGATATAGACCAGGGTCCCCAAAAAGTGGGAAAGCGGGACGAACACATTCGGGAAATTTAGCGCGAGGCAAAGATGATGTTGCTGGGTAGCTAAATATAATAGTTCCACCTCTAGAGTTGCTTGCTAAGTGACCGTGCATTTGATAAACAGATTACCTTCCGCTTTTGTGCAGTGCGAGTCATGTTTGGATGAATACACAAGGGTGGTTTGTCAAAGGTTAATGTTCCTGGCACGACAAATCGCTTCACGCATCCAAAATCGACTTTTCGCCACCGGGACTTTTTTAGGCAATGTGTGCTTCCGTGTGAACAGGATTTTGGAGTGTGTCGTGGCACGTCGGTAGTCCGCTCCTGCTGTGCGTGTCGTTTGTCGTTTGTGCGTGTTGTGGTGGTGCGAGAGGCCTTAATTAGGCGCGAGCCGCAGATGCGTAGTGCCACAGTTTTATGGCCTGGTCTACTCCGAATGAGCAATGAAAGAAGCGCTATCACATTACTACCCGGGCGCTGCCAGCATAGGCTGATAACATCACAACGGATACAACACAGCAGTCTAGCAATCGTACCGCTTGATTACATTCTAGACGTTATTATAGGCGGTTAGCTCTACGGCTAGTTCAGTACGACTTAGATCTGTGAAAAGCAACAAACACTAGAGAAAGTTGTCACTTTCTGAACTTAAGATGCAAAGCAGACGAAACATGGGCTTTGTTTTTGTCCGTGTGACGGGACCTTTAGCCCCCATAGTTACAAAAAAGAGGTTCTCTCATTTATCCTCTCCTCAGCACCCACTTTCACACGCGAATGAATCGGCTTAAAACTCACGCGAAAGACAACATAATAGTCAGGCGAAACGGAGTTATAAATGTGTCGGAAAACACGTCGGCCATGATTTAGAACTGCAGCTTAATTAGTCTTAATTTTCAGGCACAGTTACAATATTTCGTGGAACAGTTGGAGCTGGGGAATATTTGCTATTATGGTTATTGCTGGAAAGTTTCCAAGACAAGTTGAACTCAGATACATGCTATTTCCTGCATTTCTAGTTTATTTTTTTTTTATTTGTTAATTTTTATTTTTTTTTTTTTTTGGGGGGGGGGTTCTATTGCCTGGCATAATGTTCTTGGTATTCAAACCTTTATATTACACTGTAGCGAAGCGGTATTTTACCTTGTTTGAATGTATTGGCATGGCAGTGAAATGCAACATGTCATGTAGTACGAGTGTAAGTATTCCAAAGCGAATACGTATACATAATTATTAGTATTATTTGAGGTGAAGGTGATGGGAATGTGGGAAATTTCTTCATTGAAACACAGATATTTTGCGAATTAAACATTTAGCGTTTTAATTTGACGTATGTTTTTTTAAATATAGAGTTGTATTAGGACCTTTTCCATTGCTTGGCTCGCTGCCTGGGTTCTGCGTCGGTCCTTTCCGCTCTGTCCTCACCCTCTTGTTCCCTTTCACTTTTTAGCTCTTACTGGCTGTGTCTTGCTTCACCCTCCTCACTCTCTTCCTCCTATGGCTATTTAAGTGTAGTTGGCCTCACGAAATTGTGGCCTTTAGTACAGTAATAACGACTATGATGTCTTGACAGGGCTATGGACGGTGATTGTGATCATCATTGACAACCAATGTCAGAGTATCTGCTATCATGATAATGGTTTAACTGATTATGGCTATATATTTTTAATAATTGTTGTTGTGACTAATGTAAAATGAAAATTTTTTAAAAGTATCTGAGTTAAAGTGATAGACCCATTATTATTATTATGTGATTATGATTATTGTTATTGATTATTATTATTATTAATTTATTATTGATTATGCATCTAGTTATTATTATTAATTATTATTATAGCATATTATTATTATTATTATTATGTATAGCCGATTATGGTTGAAATAGATTCTGTTTTAAAGTTGAGAAGAGATTTAGGTTGCTGTCAAGTTTTCGTTTTTGTTTGTTAGCAATAAGAAATATGGCCGCTTAAAATGATGGACAGGCTAAATAAGGTCATTTGACTGAATAGATTTGGCTTTGTCTGACTAAGTTATTCTAGTCATGTGACTAAATCCAAAGTGTCTGAATGATCAACTTTAGTGCATTTGACGTATTAATTCTAGTCACTAAATCCAAAAGTGTTCTGAAATGACTAATGTTATTCGGATTTGGACTAAATTTAATTTCTAGTCATGCGTGATAAGTCCAAAAGTGTCTGAAATGAGCTAAACGTTAGTCATCTGACTAATTAATTCTAGTCATTTTCACAGACATATGCGCAGGACTGAATGTTGTGTATTAAGGTCAACATGACTAATTTATGTTTAACAGTGTAAGAGAGTTCCATATGCCTTGTTATTTTGTGGAAGGAGTTAAGGTGATGATGATCGATCCCGAATGTTATATTAGCGGGGGCCGATATTTCGTGTTGAAGAACTTTCAAAGGCACAGGCTCATACATTTAAGTAAAGACTACACATCTGCCAAAAGATAGTAGTTTGAGGTATGGATTTGAAGGTGTGGTCGATGCCTGTCAAATTCACACGAAAGGCAAAGAGGGAGGAATTTTCCAAAAGGCGAAGAGCAAATGGATGAAAGTGCACGAAAAAAAAAAACGAAAAAATACATGATTTTTAAGTAGCGGAGTGAACATCTTAAACCTACCTCTACAGCTGGATATAATGACGCTGATGGTGGCCGAAGGGCCCAAACAATTGAACACGCTACCTCACCCACGCCCCCCCCCCCCCTCGCGACCCTGCTCGACGGGGGCGCAGTGGATCCGCGTCCTGATGAATATTACGGGACTACCCGCTCGGCCCCCTTCGAAAAGGTGTGTGGGCAGTTATCTCCCCCTGGCTTTCTACGGC